>JAVJIF010008269.1:0-254548 GCA_038442645.1 Agave tequilana | reverse complement strand
GCCAACACTGACTCTCCAACTGACCAGCTCTATCTAGTCTTCCTGTCTTCCACTGACGGTCCACCAAGTCTGTGTAGAGCCCACCATACATTGATCCGCTTCAAATGGATGCACACCACTCCTTATGCAAGCTCAACATCTTCTCACCGGAAATCACCTGTTCAACGAGATCACAACACCTCACCACCACGTGAAGTCCAACTGGCCACAACGCTTCACCTCTACGTGAAACCTTTCCACCTCTATGTGGAGTTCCATTGGCCACAACTCTTCACCTCTACGTGAAGATCCAAACAGCTTCTCGAGAACCAAATAGCTCCATAAGAGTTGCATCACCAAATGGCTGCGCCTTTACGGCTGCCTACGTACATTTGCCCAAAAAGGATCAAGCCAATCGTAGTTCATTAAGATGAGCTTCATCAAGCTCAAGCACTTGCACCTCTATTTGCAGCAGTGAACCTGTCTGACGGAATCATATGAACCTCTTCCCGACCATCATGGAGAGCAACGGCCTTCAACTTCAGCTTGTCACGATCACAAGCTGAGATTCATGCTTCTTTCCCCACAAGCGTGGTTTCACCTTTGTTCCTATAGCTGCAAACAACTCGACATCCTCAACAATGTCATCAACCTGTTCAGCATCACCTTTGGTATCATGAACTCCACCCGGTGTCACCTCCGCTGAAGTATCCTTTGATGCCGAACCAACCGGAGATGATGGAGTAGCATCAACCTCCGCCCGCTGCGATCTTCCTTGGTCTCCGTCTTCTCCACCTGCTGAGAGACGGTGGACTTCAACCCTGAAGTCTCTCCAAAAGTGACATTTCTGCTCATCACGGTCTTCTTGTCTTCGGGGTCCCACAACCTGTAGCTGTTTCCCTTGACGCCTAAATAGACAAACCTTTTTGCTCGCGGATTCACCTTGCCATTCTTGGCACTGAAGTAGGCCGGACTTCCAAACTCCCGCAGCAAACAATGATCTTGAGCAGCTTCCCCAGACCAAATATCCAGTGGAGCTCTACCTCCAATCGCAGTCGACCTGTTCATGAGATGGCTAGCATACTCAGTTGCCTTAGCCCAAAACGACTGTCTAATCCTGCATTAGATAACAGCCTCCGAACCTCCTCCAGCAAGGAACGGACTACTTCCTTAGCCAACCCATCTGTACCTGTTGTGAAGTGAGTAACAAAACTTGTGTTCTGGCCAAATTGTAGGAACTGGTACATGTCCTTTCCAACATTACCAATATGAAGCTCCTTTATCTTCCTACCTATCTGCCTCTCCATTTTCCTCTCCACTTCACCAACACATCTAGGGCTTCACCCCTTTGTCTCATGGGATATATCCAAACCTGCCTAGATGAAACCATCAATAATGAGACAAAATACCTGTGACCTCCAAGCGATGCCGTCTTAGCAGTCCCCATATGCTCATGTGAACACAATCAAGAAGACCTCATTGTGGTGAGTACTGGTGCTGAATCTCACCTTCTTCTTGTCCAGAACGCTGTGTCCACCTTCCAAATTGCAGGTAGTAGCACCTTCCCTTTCCTTCTTTGCAGGAGCTCGCAAAGACTTTTCTTCTTCCTGTCCGACCTTTCCCTGCCAAACCTCCGGGCCACCAACATCTGAAGAACTCGAAGTCTCCACCTGATCTGTAATCGTACTACCCTTCAAGTAGTAGAGGTTTCCTCGGCGGACGCCCTTCATCACCACCATCGAGCCCTTGATCATCTTGAGATCTCCATCTCTGACGGATATCACCATGCCCGATGCTTCCAAAGTGCCAACTGAGATAAGATTCCTTTTGAGCTGAGGTACATACCTCACCTCCTTCAACTCTCGAACTATCCCATCATCCATCTTGATGCGGACTGTACCCATCCCTTCTATATTACACGGATGGTCATCCCCCATGACCGTGTAACATCCATCCAGCCTTTTAAAGCTAGAGAAACCAGGCCCTGTTCGGGCACACATGATAGGTAGCTCCGCAATCCAAGATCCACTCAGCACTATCTGAGTTACTAATAGTAGGGGTAGTAACCGAGAGAGAGAACACTGAAGAGTCATCATCCGATCCATCCGCCTGTGTGAGATTCACCTCGGTCTTTATCTCCACTTCTTACCTTTGACCTTTGGGCATTCTGCTTTCCAGTGTCCTAATTCCTTGCACAAGGCACACTGATTCCTCTTCAGATTTCTGAAGCCCGGCCTGGACTTCGATCTTCCTCTAACTTCCTTGCCCTTCCGCGATGAACTTCTGCCTCTTACTTCTAGTGCCTCCGCCAATGAGCTTGACTGTGAAGGATGCCTCTCCTTCTTCCTCGTCTCATAACTCGACAGTGCAGACGACACCTCATCATAATCCAAGGTCTGCCTTCATTGATGAAGGTCAGAGTGAATGTCTCATACTCCTCTGCCAGGAGTGAGTTCAGAAAGATGATTGCCTTATCTTCCTCATCTATAGTGACATCCACGTTTACCAAGTCTGTAAGAAGCTTCATATATCGGTTGATGTGCTCATTTACTGTGCTCCCCTTTTTCATTCGAAAACTATACAGCTTACTCTTAAGCTGCAACCTGACTCAACACTCTTGGTCAAGTATTTCTTCGCAAGGGTTTCCCACAGTTTCTTCGCCGACGTCTCATGTTGTGCAAGATATTTTATGTCTTGCGACAAACATGAACGTATCAAGCCACATGCCGACCTGTTCATCTTCGCCCATTCTTCATCAGTGGTTGTGCTCTTCTTCCTCTCCAATAGGAGAGTGTCTTCGAGGTTCGATGCATTCAGCGCATCCATAACCTCGCATCTCCACATACCGAAGTTATTAGTGCCATTGAACTAAATAACTTAAATCCTTGGGTGAGAGTTCATTGTCTTAACAGATGCAATTTCTTCTGCCATTGAGATTTTCCCTGATTCTCTATCTATGGAAGAATAACCAACTTGAAATAGATCTCTACTTAGATAAAAATCGGATTTTTACCTGTCCCTTGAAACCCTAGATTGAGTTTCTCACCGGATCTACTCCACCACAGATTCAACGAGCCCTCCTTGCGTCCTTCTGAGATCGACACACGATCTCCTCGAACACCAATTCCTCTGATCTGAGATCGACACACGATCTCCACCGGATCAAATCTCGAGCCCTTCGAATCCTCAGAAATTCCAAGCGCGCAACCTGGCAGTTCTGATACCACTTGTGCGCCGATGACAATAACCCCAAGAGAATCCCACAGATCTCCAAGCACAAAGAACACTCAACAAACTCAAGAAGAACACACAAATCGCAAACACACGATCTAACGAGGTTCGGCCTCAATGCCTACATCCTCGGGACAATCAGAGAGAGATTAATTACTTTGGAAGAAGATTACAATGGCTACCAGCCTCTTTGAATGCAAGAGAGCTCCAGCCTTTTCCTTCTCCAGGATCTTCTACAAGATACTAACCCTAGAAACCAATAACAGCCTTAAATACACAGATTTGCGGAGCAGCAGATTTTCGCCCAAACCCGACTGTCAGTCGACCGACATCTACCCCTGGTCGACCGGTCGGTCGCCCGAATTTAACAGAGAGTTTGGCACTTACAGTCCGCCTCCGAACCCTGTGCATGCTGTGCATGTCGGTCGACCCGGCTGGTCGACCGACCTGCCTGTTTTTTCTGCTGCTGCTGCTATTCCTGCTGTTGTTCCCTTCGTCTTTGTCGTCGACTTCCTCGGCGATCACTCGATGACCCCTCGACGATCCTTATCAACTTCCCCATCAGTAAACTCTCTCTTTCCAACAACACACACAAATACATCCTATACATACTGAAATAGGAAATCAGTATCTGTTTAAATACTTCTTGGGTACCTTTAGCTTAGGCAAGATTATGGACCTAAGGGAAAACATAAGTAGAATGGTGATGGCTGTTTCTCTAATGCTTTCTTAAAGGCCTTTTAACTTGTTACTTGATAACCAACTCAATGCTCCCTAAAGAGGAGTGCAGTGCATCTACTTCACCCTAGGGTGCTTTTCAAATCTCATCTTTTAGCTTTCTTCCTCTAATAACACTCTTTTTCCTTCTCATGGTTAACTTTGGATTGCTTGTTATCTTCATCTAATTACACACACACACATCATGACCAGAAAGAGGAGCAACTATGAGTTGGAGGACCATTTCCAATATTTATTTATGGTAGTTTTGAGAGACTAGAGAGAAGTAAAGATTTGTCACTTTCCTCCATCCTACAAAAGAACAAGAAATTGGAAGATTGTATTAAATACTTTGAAGGACGTGGAGGATTCAAAGAAACCTTAATGAGAGAGAGAGAGAGAGAGAGAGAGAGAGAGAGAGAGAGAGAGAGAGAGAGAGAGGCATTGTTGTCTCTCCTACTTGGCGATAAAAAAGACAGCAATAAACACGAGTGCCATATTGGAAGAGATGACCCAGTATTTTTTTTGTTCTTTGTTCATATCACATTGTTGTCAATATATTAGCATCAGTCCTAGTTGTCTAGATTGCCTCGATCTTTTCTCTTTATATTCCCTTTTGGACTCTTCCTTGTTTGCCAGCTTGGCAAAACCAGTGTTGCTAGCAAATCCTCTGTATGGCTTGTTTGCTCCTTTTGAGCCTTCATCAAACTCTTGTACGTGCTGTTAATCTCACCATCACACTCCATGAGAGAGAGAGAGAGAGAGAGAGAGAGAGATGTGGGGAGATCAGGTAAATCTTGTAGATGAGTTTTTTAAACTCTGTTGAAGATTAGCCAAAAATCAATGCAATCAATGGTGTCAAATACGAGAGCGTATCAGTCGTATCAATGGTGGATTGCATATGAGGAACCTAACCTAGTCGACTAGGTATTTTACCTAGTAGACTAATGATACAAACAGAGAGTTTAGAAATCTGTTTCACTATAGATTAGTCGACTAGGTCAAATTCCTAGTCAACTAATAGGAGTTATTAGTCGACTAGGATATTTCTAGTCGACTAATGCGGCTGCAACGGTCTGTTTTCAAATCTGATTCTGAATTCATTTCTAATTCGAACTAGGTGTTTTTGGTTTCATTTTCTTCGTGGTTTCTTTGCCTATATAAAGAGGGTATTGTCCTCAATATTTGTAACATGTAATTGATTGATTCAATAAGAAATCTCTTCCCTTGCCCTCAAAGACGTAGGCAAATTACCGAATCTCGTTAAATCTTGTATTCTCTCTTTCTTTTTTTGTTTACTTGTTCGTGTGATTGGTGACTATTCTTTGGTGTCTTTCTTCTCTGTTGATTGGATTCCCAACAAGTGGTATCAGAGCTTTCTAGGTTCGACGGGGAGTTGTTCGTTCAGGTGAAGTAAATCAACTTGGAGACTGTCTACATTTTCATTCAAAAGTAAAGATCTGATCTTTCCTATTTGGACTTGTTTTCACTAATTGTTTTCCGCATTGTATTGAGGAATCTATTAAGAAGATGGCCAGAGAAAGTCAATACAAGGTGAAACCTTGAACTCACATCCAATGAAGATCGATGTAGCAAAGTTTGATGGCACGAACAATTTTGGGATGTGGAGGTGTGAAGTGATGGATGCATTTACGGCATCAAACCTTGGAGACACTCTACGATTGAAAGAAAAGCTGGAGGAGACTTTTGAAAAGGATTGGGACAAGATGAATAGGACGGCATGTGGTCTTATAAGGTCATGTATGACATAAGACATCAAATATCATGTGCTATATGAGACGTCTGCAATGAAAATGTGGGAGACTCTCAGGAAAATTATCTGACGAAAAGTATCGAGTCTCGACTGCTTCTAAAGAGGAGACTTTATCGTTTCCAGTTCAAGAAAGGACTCTCTATTGCTGAGCACATGAACAACTACACAAAGCTTCCTAAAAATTTGGTTAATATGGATATGGATACCGAAGAAAAGAATAAAGTGTTAATTCTTTTGAATTCTATACCTGATGAAAAGTATGAGACTTGTTGGCCCAAAGGCCCATCGCTCTAGTTTTGATGATGATTAACTCATGTAGTTATAATATTAATGATCTTGTATTTATTTAGTCTCAGATATTTAATCAAGATCTTAGTAGGTGTTTAGCTTCAACAAAGGATTCAAAGTCAAGTTTGGAGCTAGCACGTGTTGATTCAAGAGCACGCACATCAAGATTGCATCAAGTACTCAATAAGAGTCTAGCTCATGGATCAAGGTTTGGACCAAGTCAAGAAGAAGAAGAAGATTTTTAAGAAGACTTGTGTTTAGGTTTGTAAGTGTTAAGATTTGTTTTTAGATAAAATGTAAAGGATAGATTAGTTGATAGATTGCTCAAGTTCTATACACACACACACAAAATTTATATGTTTTCATGTGATAGTTTTGAGTTTAGATAAAAATCATTTTGGATTTATCAAAACTTACTTTAGAGCTTATTATCAAAAACATAGATATTTCATCTCATATGTGTAGTGGATCATATCCATACACATTAAGCTTCAAAAGTGTTTAAAATATCTTTATTTTGTATTTGGAGAAGTTTTGGAAAAATCATTTTTAAATTTGGAGATTGTTTTTGAAAAATACGGTTTTTGTTTAAAGTCAAAATTTCTATATCACAAAAATAGTTCAAAATGTTTATGATATATTTTGATTTTTAATCAAACATGTTTGTATATCTAAGTATATTAATGAACTTATTTTTGTAGAATTTATGAGAATTTATGAGATTTTATTAAAGATAAAAGGACCAAGTTTTAATCCCTATATATGGTTGACCAGGTCTTCTGGCGGTCGACCAGGCCGGTCGACCGGGTCGGTCGACCGGGCGATTGACCGATGTGCACAAACGTGCACAGCCAGGGCCGGACGACTGACCCAGTCGATCGCCAGAGAGCTCTGCTCTCTAGATCTGGTCCCGGTCGACCGGACGGTCGACCGTTAGTCAATGCCCAGTTTTTGAAAGTACACCTAGAGGGGGGGGGTGAATAGGTGTAAGTGCTAATCTATGGCTAAATTAAAAACTTAAAGCTCTAAATGCGGAAGCTAATGCAAGTGTTGCACAAACTTATACAATACAACAAGTGTAGCCGAATTCCCCTTTCGAGGCTCTGAACTAACTCCTCTTGATTCCCCTTAGAATGGGTTGAGGTGCTATGTGAAGCTCTTGTTGGATGAGTATAAGTTAGTCACACACACACAAGCAATCCAAGCAATGTGCATACACAAACAAGCCAAGCAAATATAGATGAATTGCAATAAGAAATATATGCAAGGCAATATGAAACAATGCTCAAACACAAGCAAGTATATATGATGCTATGAATGTATGATGCTTGTATGAGATGTTTGCACAAATGTAAAGAGTAGAGTTGAGAGAAATTGGATCAATCGCAAACACACAAATATGTTCCGAGGTTCGAGCCCCTAGCTCTACGTCCCCGCCTACACCACCGTGTAGGATTTCTAATCCACTATAGGAGCCCCTAACTCCTCTCTCAACTTACAATGCCACCGAGGCAATACAACACACAATCCACCTCTACCGAAGAGGGATACGGCCCGTAGCCAACCACAACAAATGCCTCTCCTTAAGAGGCTCACAAACCAATCACCCGATCACCTCTACCGAAGAGGGATTCACAAATAAAAGGGTGTTTACAACAAGTGGTTCCAAAACCACAAACTCTCTTTTCTTTCTCTTTTCTTTCTTTTCCACAAAAACAAAGATCCTAATAGTTTAGGATAGAAGATAGCTCAAGTGTGGAAACTAGGTGTTTTGGAAAACAAGCAACAAAGAAAAACACTTGGGAAATTTCTTGTAAAAGATAGAGAATGAATGCCAATACAAAAATCCCAAATTCCAATTTCTTTGATTTTTCCAAAACCCAAATCAATAAAGATGAGAAGTTAAAAGCACTAAAACTCTTTTTAAAACTCTTTTAAACTCTGCTGAAAACCAGAAATTTTTCTCTTAAAAACCTTGGCCAAAATCCCCAAAGAGATGGAGTTTATATAGGCCAAACAGAAAACTAGCCGTTAGGCTGATGTGGCAATTTTGACAGCCACCGGTCGACCGGCCCGGTCGACCGCCAACGGTCGAAAATATGACCGTTGGGGCTTCGGTCGACTGCCAGTCGACCGACCAACAAGGAGGAAACACAGTTTCCTTCTATCGGTCGACCGACCCAGTCGACCGAAAAGATACAGAGAGCAGACTCTCTATATCGGTCGACTGGGTCCGTGACCCGGTCGACCGACGGACATGCACAGCCTGTGCATATCCGGACACAGCAGCCGGTCGACTGTCCCGGTCGACCGGTCTGCCTGAAATACAGTTTTTCTGGGCAGATTTTTGAGATAGAAAATTTGTAAAAAATCTTTTAACACTTCTAAAAAATCCACAAAAATATGTTTTATCATTTTACTTGAAAACTAAACTTGTGATAAAAATTTCAAGACATATATCAATCATATCAATTCATTTTTGTGTCTTGCCAATTTTATCATAAATAAAACTTGTATTTTTATCAAACTAGATTTTTCCAAAACATGAATAGGAATGTCAAAATAAGTTTGTCTATAAGTTAAGCATGTATGTATAACTAGAAAACATCTACTATACATATAAATCATGAAAACTTGTTTTGATCCAACTATTCATAAAATCACACATTAAAACATAAAACGTGTGTGTTTGTGCACTTGAGCATATCAACTAAACTAAGCTTTACAAATGGATCTAAAACACACTAAACTAAACTAGGATACCTAAGTCTTCTCTTGATGATCTCCATCTTCAAGTAGACTTGCTCCCAAACGCGATCCACCGAGTGCAAAGGTATGATCTTTAAGCTTTGGCACCGGAATCACCATGATAAGCTTCCAAACACCTTGTTGAAGCTAATCACCAACACTAATATCCTGCTAATGATCTGAAACTTAGAAACACAAGAATATTAGTAAATATAACTACATGAGTTGATCATCATCAAAACTAGAGTGGAAGGCCATTGGGCCAACAATCTCCCCCTTTTTGATGATGACAAAACTCATGGAGTTATATATGCATGGATTAAAGTTAAGCTTCAAAGAAGCTCCCCCTTAACTCATGCATAAATAAAATAAAAAATATTAAACAATATAAACATGTTATAGCTCTAGATACCAATGAAGTAAGACAAACTCTAAGCTCTAGATACCAATAACATAAACAACACATTCTTAATAAAACTTATTAAAACAAATACATGCATATAAAAGCCAAAAGCCAAATTCTTCTCCCCCTTTTTGTCAATCATCAATAAAGGGGTAAAATTATAAAAACAAATTATTCTCCCCCTTTTTGTTCTAAATCAAGAACCAATAAAGGGTTAAACATCAAAACATTGATATCAATTAAAAATATGTCAATGAAGTGCATCTAGATACCAATAGAAATTCAACATGGATCAATAAATCGTATGTGAGATAGACATTCATGAAGAGGAAGACGTTAAGTTAGCTTCCCTACATATATGAATTACATGAAGAAAGGAAGACACGCCCTAATTCACATAACACAAAATACGTAATGCATAAAAAGAGATGTGAAGCTCTCCTTACACACGTGTATCTCATAAAGAAGAGTTGTCAAGCTCCTCAATATAGGATACACTCAACATGAATCTATACACATATAGGCAATGTAAGTCAAAACTATTGAAACTTTCATAAAAACAAAATTTTGAAATACCAATTAAAAATACTCAACATAAACATCTTGACATCATTAAGAGAAATATGTTCTTTTAAACACCTGATACCAATTTGAAAACTTTTGAGATCAATAATGTTAAAATATAGTTTCAATTTTAACATAAAGCAAGGGAGTGAGAGTCAAATCCCAATTGAAAAGACAACATCAAATTTTCTCCCCCTTTATGAAATACCAACTAAAATAATGCATAGTCTTGATACCAATTTAAAGTAATCAATTTAAACACAATTGAAACTCAAGCACTAGCATAAACAAAAATATATGTATGAAAATTAGATACCAATTGACATTGATATTCTTGAAAGAGTAAGCATACATATACAAAACTTATATGAGTATACAAGAAGATCAAAATTGACACCAATTGAAAGAGTTCAATGATACCAATTGAAATAACAAGCATGGTATATCTCATATTACAAAGAAGAATTCGAACTAGTTAAAAATGGAAAGTTTTGTAAACTAGTACGAAATCCTTCAAGCAAGGAATAAAACAAGATTATTTTTCATAGAAATGAAAATCACATAATAATCATTCACTCTAATCAATAAAGCACAACTCATGAGAAACAAAACATGAGTAAGGTAGTAATTACGAGTGTATAACTAACATGTGAAAATCAATTATGAAAAATATTTCATTAAGCTCTTTTAATTCCTTTAAACAATAATACTTATCTAAAACAAAAGATCATAGAACTACTTAATCTTCAAGGCATATGTATGTCTAGTATAAACTAAGGTATACATACATATCCAAAATACAAACGAGTCCACAAAGTATATGCATGAAGGCACGTGGCTCAAAAAGGAATGTATATGTATAGGATTAGTTTGAACTAGATGGACATATACATGAAGTAAAACTTAAATATGAAAACACGAAAAACCAATTTTCATTAACTAATTTCATTTCAAGGTATATGTATAAATTGTCAACACAATAAGTATACATACATATCCTAAACACAATTGAGTCCATATATAAGGATTTGCATGAAGGGCAAAAGACTCAAGGATTATACATGTATATCTTAATGTTTTGGCAAAATAAACATATACACGAAATTAAAACTCATATAAATTAAAAAATATGAATACAAGTCTAAAATATATGAATCATCAAAACTAGACTATACTCATACAACTAATGGGAACAAATAAGCATTCAACCCAATCATATATAGATTTATTTGTGTCCCACTATATGTATAGGTATATAACTAGTCTTAATGAAGACTAATACTTAAACAAGTAATCAAATCATTAAGCACAAGACAAACACGAATATCATTTTGTTAAAACAAAACACATAAATTCATCAAAATTCTTTTATTTTGTGAACCAACTTCTAGGTATATGTATGATCCATCCAAATCTAACAATATGCATACATATCCCAACCATAAACGAGTCTATTAAAAATATTTGCATTGAAGGCAAAAGACTCATGGGTATACATGTATATTTATTAGGTTTGAATTTAAAATACATATACATGAAGTAGAATCATAAAAATAGGTATGACAAGTATAAATAAAGGAATCATCAAAACTAGCCTATACTTGTGCACATAGTGGGTACAAATGAGCATGAAGGGCAAAACATATATAAGTCAATTTGTTCTCACTAAGTGTACATGTATACATGCAAGTTTTGATAAAATCTACATTTAAACATGTATATACCACATGAAGCACAAAACACATATAAAACAACATGATACAACTAAAACATGAAACAAACGTTCATATGATCAATATGTATATGCATATGCATTAGATCTAGGATATACATATTAGATCAAAAGTGAGATCACACAAATATAAATCTATATTGAGCATGGGTGTCTCTAAACAACTAAGCATGTATATCACTAATCTAATGAACATGATATAACATAGTGAACATTAAACAATGACATGCTATAAAACAAATGATATGAACATGTAAACAATAATAAGGAGTTAGGAATTGTTACCAAAGCCTTAGAAGGCAACTTTCCTTGTCTCCAAAACATGGTGGTCCTTTCCACCAAATCTTCTCCCTTGAAAGTGATGCATCCAAAAAGTATTCTTTAAGCATGGAACACATCCACTCCAAGGTGCCAACACTCTCACGTCATGTGAGAGCCCTCACCTACATCAAAAATTGGAGGGGTGGTCTTTGGTACCCATTGTCTTTTGGGTCCATGGGGGTTAGTCCCTTCTCTAACCCAAACATATTTCTTTGCTAAATTTGGAGTATTTAATCTATCATAGCAAAATTTAGCAAGATGGCCTTTTCGACCACAATGTGTACAAGTGTACACATGAGCATACATAGTGTTAGGATGGTGTCCGTGAGGAGCATGTGTATGCCGTGGAGGGTGTGCATGCATGAAGGATGGAACTTGTTTCTTTCGAAGCAAAGTTTCCAACCGTGTATGATTCATAGCACATTGGCTCATAGTGGAGCCCAAACAATCTACCTTCTTCTTAAGCATGGATATATCATTGTTAATCCTAGAAGAAGAGGTACATGCATTAGGTAGTCTAGATGATGAGGCTACACTAGCATGGCAAACATGTGCATCCATCTTATGTTGCAAAACAATATTTTTCTCTAAGCAAATATTTAAATCATTTGAAATGGAAATGATTTTATTTTTCAAAGCAACATTCTCTTTTAAAATAAAATCTACTTTTGAAGTCAAATTTTCATTTTTCTTCAAAAGAACATGGCAATCATTTTTATTTTTCAAAAGTTCATTTTCTTTAAGTGCAAGGTCAAGTTGAGATTTTAATGAATCCTTCTCATTAGCAATCTCCTCTTTCTCTTGCAAAACAATATCAAGTCTAGCAATCAAATTTTTGTTTTCATTATTAATGCCTAGACTTTTCTTTTTCAAAATGTTATACTTCTCAATTAATTTTTCACAAACTAATGAAAGTTCTTCATTCAAAGCATGGGGATCAATATAATCATTAGAAGAACTAGCACTATCATCACAATCTAATAGAGTTTCCGATTGTACCTCAAGGGAGTCATTCCCTTGGACCATGAAGCATTGGGAATCGGATTCTCCACTAGATTCCTCTTCCTTTTGGATTTGTTCTTGAAGCCCGGAGGTAGCGGTTGTGGTTGTCAATAAATTCCACACTACAAAAGCGGAATCAATATTAGAAACATGTAAAAGATAATCTTTAGGCAATGTGTTTCTAATAGCCTCTAGGGCTTGTGCATTGGCCCTTATATGAATGAGGTTACCAAGATAGCATTTCTTGGTAGCCGCAAGATAAACATGTAAACCTAGGGTTTGTAGGTAAATGGACATCCTAGTCTTCCAAACAAGAATGTTGGAAGCATCATACATAGGTGGGGTCATGAAGTCCATGGTAAACTATATGTGTGCAAATGAACAAATGCAAATGTAGATTAGCAAGCAAATGGATCACTCCTAGGATGTTAAGCCTAATATCAGGAGCACTAGCTCTGATACCAATTGAAAGTACACCTAGAGGGGGGGTGAATAGGTGTAAGTGCTAATCTATGGCTAAATTAAAAACTTAAAGCTCTAAATGCGGAAGCTAATGCAAGTGTTGCACAAACTTATACAATACAACAAGTGTAGCCGAATTCCCCTTTCGAGGCTCTGAACTAACTCCTCTTGATTCCCCTTAGAATGGGTTGAGGTGCTATGTGAAGCTCTTGTTGGATGAGTATAAGTTAGTCACACACACACAAGCAATCCAAGCAATGTGCATACACAAACAAGCCAAGCAAATATAGATGAATTGCAATAAGAAATATATGCAAGGCAATATGAAACAATGCTCAAACACAAGCAAGTATATATGATGCTATGAATGTATGATGCTTGTATGAGATGTTTGCACAAATGTAAAGAGTAGAGTTGAGAGAAATTGGATCAATCGCAAACACACAAATATGTTCCGAGGTTCGAGCCCCTAGCTCTACGTCCCCGCCTACACCACCGTGTAGGATTTCTAATCCACTATAGGAGCCCCTAACTCCTCTCTCAACTTACAATGCCACCGAGGCAATACAACACACAATCCACCTCTACCGAAGAGGGATACGGCCCGTAGCCAACCACAACAAATGCCTCTCCTTAAGAGGCTCACAAACCAATCACCCGATCACCTCTACCGAAGAGGGATTCACAAATAAAAGGGTGTTTACAACAAGTGGTTCCAAAACCACAAACTCTCTTTTCTTTCTCTTTTCTTTCTTTTCCACAAAAACAAAGATCCTAATAGTTTAGGATAGAAGATAGCTCAAGTGTGGAAACTAGGTGTTTTGGAAAACAAGCAACAAAGAAAAACACTTGGGAAATTTCTTGTAAAAGATAGAGAATGAATGCCAATACAAAAATCCCAAATTCCAATTTCTTTGATTTTTCCAAAACCCAAATCAATAAAGATGAGAAGTTAAAAGCACTAAAACTCTTTTTAAAACTCTTTTAAACTCTGCTGAAAACCAGAAATTTTTCTCTTAAAAACCTTGGCCAAAATCCCCAAAGAGATGGAGTTTATATAGGCCAAACAGAAAACTAGCCGTTAGGCTGATGTGGCAATTTTGACAGCCACCGGTCGACCGGCCCGGTCGACCGCCAACGGTCGAAAATATGACCGTTGGGGCTTCGGTCGACTGCCAGTCGACCGACCAACAAGGAGGAAACACAGTTTCCTTCTATCGGTCGACCGACCCAGTCGACCGAAAAGATACAGAGAGCAGACTCTCTATATCGGTCGACTGGGTCCGTGACCCGGTCGACCGACGGACATGCACAGCCTGTGCATATCCGGACACAGCAGCCGGTCGACTGTCCCGGTCGACCGGTCTGCCTGAAATACAGTTTTTCTGGGCAGATTTTTGAGATAGAAAATTTGTAAAAAATCTTTTAACACTTCTAAAAAATCCACAAAAATATGTTTTATCATTTTACTTGAAAACTAAACTTGTGATAAAAATTTCAAGACATATATCAATCATATCAATTCATTTTTGTGTCTTGCCAATTTTATCATAAATAAAACTTGTATTTTTATCAAACTAGATTTTTCCAAAACATGAATAGGAATGTCAAAATAAGTTTGTCTATAAGTTAAGCATGTATGTATAACTAGAAAACATCTACTATACATATAAATCATGAAAACTTGTTTTGATCCAACTATTCATAAAATCACACATTAAAACATAAAACGTGTGTGTTTGTGCACTTGAGCATATCAACTAAACTAAGCTTTACAAATGGATCTAAAACACACTAAACTAAACTAGGATACCTAAGTCTTCTCTTGATGATCTCCATCTTCAAGTAGACTTGCTCCCAAACGCGATCCACCGAGTGCAAAGGTATGATCTTTAAGCTTTGGCACCGGAATCACCATGATAAGCTTCCAAACACCTTGTTGAAGCTAATCACCAACACTAATATCCTGCTAATGATCTGAAACTTAGAAACACAAGAATATTAGTAAATATAACTACATGAGTTGATCATCATCAAAACTAGAGTGGAAGGCCATTGGGCCAACAGTTTTCAGTCGACCGTCTGGTAGACCGCTTTCCCAACGGTCGAAAATCCGACCGTTGGCGGTCGACCGACAGCAGAGTTTCCTGCTGAGTTAGACCCCAACAGTTAGTTTTGGAGGCCTATAAATTAGGGCTGTTTTGGGCTGTTTTCTACAAGATTTTGGAGAGTTTTCAAGTTGTTTTTCCTATCACTCTAAGAGGTTTTCTCCACTTATTTTAGAGCAAATACTTCCATATCAAAAGGAGGTTTTTCATGAGTGTTTTCAAAAAGAGATTTCTTGAGTTTTTCCTCTATCATTCTATCTTGTTTTCTCACACATACTTGAGTTATCCATTGCTATATCAATCCTATATGGATTTTTATTGTGAGAGAGTTTTAGGTGATTAAAGTGTTGAGATCACCCAAGTGATCATCATTATATTGAGGAGGCGAACTTGCGGGTTCGTGTTGTTTCGAGTTTTTGTGGGAGCTCGGTGTAGATGTGCTGCCTCGACAAGCTAGTGTGCTTGCGTGTGTTGTTCTTACGGGAACAAGAGAGAGACTAGTGAGTCTAAGGAGTTCTAGTGTGAATTTGTTGTAGGTGTTGCGACACCCAGTGATCTGGTGGGATCGATTTTACTGGAAAACTTTCATAGTGTGAAGGCGGGGACGTAGAGCAAGGGTGCTCGAACCTCGAAACAAATCTCTCATATTTGCGATTGCTCTCTCTATCTCTCACTTGTGCTTATATCTTGCATGCTTACTTTGCTTAAATTTAAATGCTTGATATATCTTGTATTTAATCGCTATATGCTTGGGATTGTTTGCTCGCACTTGTATTTAACCAAGAGAGGCATAACGACACCTCAACTCTTATCTAGAGAAATCTTGTGGAGATAGTCCAGAGCCCTTCACGGGAACTCGGCTACACTCTTTGGTTATACCTTGTCTGTTTAGCTTAATAGTTTTTAGTTTGCTTAAATAGTTTTAATTCCTCATCAATTCATCATTAGATTAGCTAGTCACCTACTCACCCCCCTCTAGGTGAACTTCAATTGGTATCAGAGCTTGGTGCTCTTGATTTGGGTCTAACAACCTAGAGTTAAAGATCCTTATTTTTAGCTAATCACAATATTTGTTTACACACACATGAATTTCATCACACCTCCCATGTTTGATATTCTTAACATCCAAATTTGGAAAGTTAAGATGTCAATGTACCTCAAAGCCCTAGGTATTCATGTTTATTTTGCCACTATTAAAGATTCATATTGTTTAAATGACAAACACCTTGAGGCAAATACAAAAGCCATCTATGCATTAAAGAGTACCCTAAATGATGAATATTTATCTAGTTGCTAATTTTGGTTCGGCTTTTATAGTATGGAACACTATAATCTCTCTTGGCGAACAAAGCAATATTATGCAGGGAGCGACTCGGATGATGGAAGTGATGCGTCCAACATATGTTACATGGTCCAAGGGGATAACCCCCTTGAGGTAAATTTCGAATCCGAGCTTGATGAGGATGTTGACATACCATATGATGAGATTGCTTTATTTTTTCAACAACTTCTTGAAAAATATGATTTGCTTAAAAAGGACCATAAAAGATTGAAGAATAAATATGAGTCAATTTCAAAAGAAAAAGATTCTTTTCAAAATAAATTGAAATGCATTTCAAATGAAAATGAATTTTTGAAAAAGGAGAATATTTCCTTATCTTAAAAATTAATGATCTTTGTGAAGGAAATAATTATTTGAAAAAAAAATTAATTTGGTGGAAAAAGAAAAAGAAATTGGTTTGAAAGAAAACAACTCTTTGACAAGAAAAATTGTTTTAAAAGAAAAAGAAAATGTTTCTAAAAGAAAAAGGTTGTTGATTCTCTTTCTTACCATGCTCTTCATTCTACTATCAATAAAAATAAAATTCAAGTTTTGAAAAATAGAATAAATTATTTGAGCTCAACTTTAAGCAATTGTGCATTCAATCATTCTAAATTAGAACCTTGTTTCAAAAAGAGTATGCTCCACATGTTCACGCACATAACCCACGGCATACAATGCACACTATGCACATCATGATCACACTCACTCTCATGTGCATACTAGAGTGTACAAATGTACACATTGCGACCGAAAAGACCATTTACCAAAGTTTTATTTTGATAAGATAAATCATATAAATTTTGCTAATAAAAATGTTTAGGTTCCTCTTGATGCTAACCCCCGTGGACCTAAAAGAAAATGGGTACCAAAATTCTCACCACTTGTGTTTGATATAGGTGTGGGCTCTTACATGACGTGAGAGAAATGGTATCTTGGTGGTGGATGCATGGGCTAGATGGACATACAAATTTGATGCACCACTATCAAGGAAGTTTGGTGATAGAATCACCATGTTTTGGAGACTTAGAGAATAGTACATTTGGTTTGGTAACGATCTCTAAACTCCCATTTAGTTTACATCCTTCTACATAGATAATTTTTAGCATGTTTTTTTATTATGTTTTAGTTTTGTACTTCATATGGTGAATACTTGTTTAGATATAGTTTTCATTAAAACTTGTGTATATACTTGTATAAGTAGTGAGCTACACTTGATTATTAGATATTTGTGCTTCATTGCCCATTTGTACTCATTACATGTATATGTATAATCTAGTTTTGATGATTCTCTCATTTATACTTGTCTTCCGTATTCTTGTGCATATTTTGCTTCATGTATATGCTATTTTTTGTCTAAAACTTATAAATATGTATACCCTTAGTCACTTGCCTTCATGCAAATACTATTATGGACTCTTTTGTGTTTGGGATATGTATGCATATTTTTTGTTTTGGACAAATCATACATATACCTTGAAGTTGTTTTTTTTAATAAAAATATATTTTTTTTGTAATTTACATGTTTTGATAAAAGAGATTCATGTTTATTTTGAGCCTTATTGTTCATTTTCATGAAAATGCTATTCACATGATTTTGTGCACTCACACTTTCTTTTGTTACTCATGACATTATTTTCATGAGAAATTTTGAGCTTTATAGATTTTGAGTGTCAATTTTTATGTATTAAGTATATTTCATGAGATATATATGATTTATTTTCATGTTTGAAGGATTTTTAACTATTTTTTCGAAAATTACATTAACTAGTTATTTATTCTTCATTTGGTAGTATTTTCATCTATAATTATTTTCAAATCATATTTTTGAAAACTTCTATCCTAGAAGGGCGGGCGGATGGGCGACCATGCTTTGTATGCTCAAAATTGAAAATCTTTTAAACATGTGCATGAATAGGGTAGATAGTTATGAGTTATACACATGATCTTCATGTTATTTCATCTTCGTATACTCATATATGTATGTTTCAAAATCTCAAATAAATATCAATTTCAATTGATATTTCTTTTTCATACATATATATGTTTTGATTGTGCGTGATTTGCAATATCATTACATGTTTAAAGCATAAATTATGTTTATTCTAAGCTTGACTAATTTTTAAATGTTAATTGGTATCTTAATAAGCGTATGCATTCAATTGGTATTTTAATTGATATCAAAATATACTTCATATTTTACCTTTTAATTGGTATCAAAAATTTACAATGTTTCAATTTTAATTGGTATAAAAAATCTACTATCGGTATCTTAATATTTTGTTTATTTACAAGTGGTACCAAAATTTTTATTTTAAGAAATTTCAAAGTTTTGCTTTAAGCATTATAAAAATTTTGTTTAAAAATGTTTTGATATGTATTGCCTATATGCAAGGGGAGTTTAACATCTCTTTTATATATAAATTCATGTTGAGTGTATCTTATATAAAGGAGCCTGACATCTCTTCTTTATGTGGTACACGTGTGTAAGGGGAGCTTCACATCGCCGCTTATGCATTGTATATTATGCTTTATGTGAGTTAAGATTTTGTAATCCCTTCTTCATTTAATGCATGTATGCAGGGCGAGCTTACTTCACGTCTCTCTTCTTCATGAATGTATATCGCATATATATTTTTATTGTTTGGTTTGTTTTCACCCCTTTGTTGATGATTTGACAAAAAGGGAGAAAAGAATTTTGAGAGTTTATATATGCATGTTTATTTTCTTGTTTATGCATATATGTTTTGTTTATGCAAAAAGGGGAGAAGAATTTGTGAGTTTATGCATGTTTATCTCCTTGTTTATGCATATATGTTTGTTTAGTTTTATAAACTTCATTGAATATAATTATGTTTATTGTTATGCATGAGTTAAGGGGGAGCTTCCATGAAGCTTAACTTTAATCCATGCATATATAACTCCATGAGTTTTGTCCTCATCAAAAAGGGGGAGATTGTTGGCCCAAAGGCCCATCGTTCTAATTTTGATGATGATTAACTCCTGTAGTTATAATACTAATGATCTTGTATTTATTTAGTCTCAAATATTTAATCAAGATTTTAGTAGGTATTTAGCTTCAACAAAGGATTCAAAGTCAAGTTTTGGAGCTAGCACGTATTGATTCAAGAGCACGCTCATCAAGATTACATCAAGTACTCAAGAGGAGTCTAGCTCATGGATCAAGGTTTGGACCAAGTCAAGAAGGAGAAGAAGATTTTCAAGAGAAGATTTTCAAGAAGACTTGTGTCTAAGTTTGTAAGTGTTAAGATTTATTTTTAGATAAAATATAAAGGATAGATTAGTTAGTGGATTTCTCAAGTTCTATACACACACACAAAATTTATATGTTTTTATATGATAGTTTTGAGATTAGAAAAATATCATTTTGGATTTATCAAAACTTACTTTAGAGCTTATTGTCAGAAACATAGATATTTCATCTCATATGTGTAGTGGATCATATCCATACACACTAAGCTTTAAAAGTATTTAAAATATCTTTTTTGTATTTGAAGAAGTTTTAGAAAAATCATTTTTAAATTTGGAGATTGTTTTTGAAAAATACGAATTTTGTTTAAAGCCAAAATTTCTACATCACAAAAATAGTTCAAAATGTTTGTAATATGTTTTAATTTTCAATCAAAATTTTTATATATCAAAGTATATTAATGAACTTATTTTTATAGAATTTATAAAAATTTACGGGATTTTATTAAAGATAAAAGGACCAAGTTTTAATCCCTATATATGGCTGACCAGGTCTTTTGGCGGCGACCAGGCGGTCGACCGATTTGCACAAATGTGCACAGCCAGGGCCGGTCGACCGCCAGAGAGCTCTGCTCTCTGGATCTGGCCCCGGTCGACCAGGTGGTCGACCGTTAGGTCAATGCCCAGTTTTCGGTCGACCGGACAGTCGACCACTTTTCCTAACGGTCAAAAATTCGACCGTTGGCGGTCGACAGGCCGGTTGATTGACAGCAGGGTTTTCTGGAGTTGGACCCCAATGACAAGTTTTTGGAGGCCTATAAATGGGACTGTTTGGACTGTTTTCTACAAGATTTTTGGAGAGTTTTCAAACTAGTTTTCCTATCTCTCTAAGAGGTTTTCTCCACTTGTTATAGAGCAAATACTTCCATATCAAAAAGAGAGTTTTTCAAGAATGTTTGAAAAAGAGATTTCTTGAGTTTTTCCTCCACCATTCGATCTTGTTTCCTCACACATACTTAAGCTATCCATTGCTATATCAATCATCTAGGTATTTTGTTGTGAGAGAGTTTTAGGTGATCAAAGTGTTGAGATCACCAAAGTGTTCATCATTGTATTTGAGGAGGCGAACTTGCGGGTTCGTGTTGTTTCGAGTTCTTGTGGAAGCTCGGTGTAGAGGTGCGGCCTTGGCAAGCTAGTGTGCTTGCGTGTGTTGTTCTTACAGGAACAAGAGAGGGACTAATGAGTCCAAGGAGTTCTAGTGTGAACTCGTTGTATATGTTGCGGCACCGAGTGTCCAGTGGGATCGATTTTAGAGGAAATCCTTTATTGTGTTGAAGGCGGGGACGTAGAGCAAGGGTGCTCGAACCTCGAAACAAATCTCCCGTGTTAGCGATTGTTCTCTCTCTATCTCTCACTTGTGCTTATATATTACATGCTTACTTTGCTTAAATCTTTATATGCTTGATATAACTTGTGCTTAATCATTATATACTTGGGATTGTTTGCTCGCACTTGTATTCAACCAAGAGAGCCATAACGGCACCTCAACTCTTATCTAGAGGAATCTTGAGGAATAACCCAGAGCCCTTCACTGGGAATTCGGCTGCACTCTTTGGTTATACCTTGTGTGTTTAACTTAATAATTTTTAGTTTGTCTAAATAGTTTTAATTCCGCATTAATTCATCATTAGATTAGCTATTCACCTATTCACCCCCCTCTAGGTGAACTTCAATTGATATCAGAGCTTGGTGCTCTTGATTTGGGTCTAACAACTTAGAGTTAAAGATCCTCATTTTTAGCTAATCACAATACTTGTTTACACACACATGGATTTCATCACACCTCCCACGTTTGATATTTTTAACATCCAAATTTGAAAGGTTAAGATTTCAATGTACCTCAAAGCCCTAGGTATTCTTGTTTATTTTACCACTATTAAAGATTCATATTGTTTAAATGGCAAACACCTTGAGGCTAATGCAAAAGCCATCTTTGCATTAAAGAGTACCCTAAATGATGAATATTTATCTAGGGTTGTTAATTTTGATTCGATTTTTGTAGTATGGAACGCTATAGTCTCCCTTGACGAACAAAAGCAAAATTATGCGGGGAGCGACTCGGATGATGGAAGTGATGCTTCCAACATATGCTACATGGTCCAAGGGGATAACCCCCTTGAGGTAAATTCGAAATCCAAGCTTGATGAGGATGTTAACATGCCATATGATGAGATTGCTTTATTTTATCAACAACTTCTTGAAAAATATGATTTGCTTAAAAAGGACCATAAAAGATTGAAGAATAAATATGAGTCCATTTCAAAAGAAAAAGATTCTTTTCAAAATAAATTGGAATGCATTTCAAATGAAAATGAATTTTTGAAAAAGGAGAATATTTCTTATCTTCAAAATTAAATGATCTTTGTGAAGGAAACAATTCTTTGAAAATAAAATTAATTTTGTGAAAAAGGAAAAAGAAATTATTTTGAAAGAAAACAACTCTTTGAAAAGAAAATTTGTTTTAAAAGAAAAAGAAAATGTTTCTAAAAAGAAAAAGGTTGTTGATTCTCATTCTTGCCATGCTCTTCATGCGACTATCAATAAAAATGAGATTCATGTTTTGAAAAATAGAATAAATTATTTGAGCTAAACTTTGAGCAATTGTGCATTCAATCATTTTAGATTGGAAACCCTGTTTCAAAAGAAACAAGCTCCACATGTTCATGCACATAATCCACGGCATACATATGCACACTATGCACATTATGATCACACTCACTCTCATGTGCATATTAGAGTGTACAAATGTATACATTGTGGCCGCAAAGGCCATTTACCAAAGTTTTATTTGATAAGATAAATCATATAAATTTTGCTAATAAAAATGTTTGGGTTCCTCTTGATGCTAACCCCCGTGGACCCAGAAGAAACTGGGTACCAAAATCCCCACCACTTGTGTTTGATATAGGTGTGGGCTCTCACATGACGTGAGAGAAATGGTGCCTTGGTGGTGGATGTATGGGCAAGATGGACATACAAATTTGATGCACCGCTATCAAGGAAGTTTGGTGGGAGGACCACCATATTTTGGAGACTTACAGAATAGTGCATTTGGTTTGGTAACTATCTCTAAACTCCCATTTGGTGTACATGCTTCTACATAGATAATTTTTAGTATGGTTGTTTTGAAGGGCATCCGACACAATAACCTTTACTACTTGAAGGTGGTACGATTACATGGCAAGTGACAACGTCTACAAATTCAGATAATGATTGCACCCAACTCTGATATATGAGGCTCGGACATACAAGAGAAAAGTCTTTGCAAGCTCTTGCAAAGCAAGGTTTATTGAAAGGTTCCAGTACCTGCAAATTGAAATTTTGTGGACATTGCGTCATCGAAAAGAAGACCAAGGTGAGATTTGGCACCACAATTCATTGCACCGAGGGGATTATGGATTATGTTCACACAGATATCTGGGAACCTACCAAGATGGCATTTATTGAAAGTAACCACTACTTTGTGTATTTTATAGATGATTACTCTAGGCGATATTAGGTATATACCATGAAGCACAAAGGGAGTTGTTTGTGGAGTGGAAGAAGAACATGGAGAAGAACACGGGAAGGAAGATTAAGGTACTCTGTTCAGACAATGGAGGAGAGTATACAAGCGATCCTTTCCTACAGCTATGTCGCGATGAGGGTATAAAAAGATACTTCACAGTAAGAGAAACACCGCAACAAAATTGAGTGGCCGAAAGGATGAACAGGACCTTACTAGAGAAGGTCCATTGCATGTTATCTAACGCCGACATATCGAATTCTTTTTGGGCTGAGGCATTGGCGTATGCTTGCCATCTCGTTAACAAGTTTCCTTCGCCTGAAATAGGAAGTAAAACTCTTGTAGAGGTTTGGTCAGGGAAAGCTGCTCAGGATTATAATTCGCTACGGGTATTTATGTGTCCGGCCTCCTATCATGTCAAGGAAGACAAGTTGGACCTAAAGATAAGAAAAGGTGTGTTCGCAGGATTCAAGAAAAGAGTAAAAGGCTATAAAATTTTGGATCCAAAGGACAGAAAATTTTTCTTGAGTAGAGATGTCACGTTTGATGAGACTTCAATAGTGAAGCTTACAAACTCTCAGCAGGTGGAGAGTTAGATGGCTAACAGGATATTGCAGCATGTGAAAAGTGATGTTACTTCACTATCTCTAGAAAGATCAGTATCATTTGAGGTCATACTCTCGGTGACACAGAGAGATGATCAAGTAGCCGAATAGGATGCTGATAATGATGACGATCAAGGACAGACTATGGGTAATGTTCAAGAATCCATTGTAGGAAGTACCCAAAGAAATCCACGTAATCCCTGTTGGCTCACTACTATGCTCTCTCAGTCGTTGAGAAGACAATCCTATCTACTTACAAGGAAGCTGAAATCAGTTCAGAATCCAAGATATGGAAGGATGCTATAATGGAAGAGATGAGTTCCCTACACAATAATGACACTTGGAAACTGTCAGAGTTACCCAAGGGAAAGAAGGTGATTAGTTGTAAGTGGGTATTTACAAAGAAATAGGGATCTTCAGATGTTGATATTGTATGCTACAAAGCCAAATTGGTAGCTAAAGGCTACGCTCAATGATTGAGGCAAAACCTGCACATAAAAATAAAGAATTTCAGATTTAGAATGAAGATGTGTAAGTGCTCAATTCTAACCGCTATAGCAAGTGGCTATGCGGGTCGTGATTCACAAGGAGGGTTTTGCGATAGAAGCGTTCACGGTTCTTTATTGAAATCTTAATGAAGACAAAACGAAAGTTCTTCTTTGTTTTAAAGAAATGAAAATGAAAACGAGTTATGTTAAAGTTAAAGAGAAAATGGTAGAATGAGAAAGTGGAAAAGAATGGAGAATGACTATTTACAAAGAAATGGGAAAGAAAGCGACTATGTACAAATGAGTTGGGAAAGAAATGATGAAAGATTTGGAAGATGTGGTGATCAATACTAAAGAAATAAAAGAAAAGAAAGAAGGTTGAAGAAATACTTACCTAATTTGATTGATGACTTACCTGAAAACCTTGCATGTTCTACCTTGCTTGGAGGCGTTCAACGCATAGATCATAGGATCGAGCTCAGTCCCCGTTCGCATTATATCATCAAGCGGCGCAAGAATGAAGTGATACGGATCTTGAGGAGGAGAACGTCTTCATGAACTATCGTTGGCACTCACACATCATCGTTATACTTATGCTTCTGGCTTCACTTGCAAACTCATCAAAAACAAAGGAGGTAAAGTAGAAAGAGGAAGAAGGAAACAAAAGAAAATACGAACATAAAAAGAAGCTTTTACCTTTATTACTTGCAGAAACAATGGAAGAAAGGAGGAGGGTACATCGGTGTCACTCTCAACATCAACCTCTCTCTCTCTTACTTACATGAATCTTCATCTAACCTAAGCTTACATCCAAATACATAAAAGAAAAGAAAACCTAAACTACAAGAAATGAAAACTAGGCTAAATCCTATCTCTGCATGGTCGTCCCATTTTCAGCGCAAATACTGCCTTTTTAAGGCATAACCCACACGAGGAGGATCCCGGGGAGATCGGGGGAGCAAACGCTCCCCCTAACTCCCCAATCAAGCCGCGGAAACGCGGCTTTGGCCGCGTTTCTGCGGCCAGGGTGTGGCCAGGTGGCCACTCCCTGTTGGTGGGTCTCCCCGAGTTCTCATTCTGTCTTTATGCTTGGTTGGATTTGCAGTTTAGCTCCGAGATTTTGAAGAAATGGCCATTGATCTTTGCTTCAACCGATCGATTCTGAGAGGATTCTTCTCAACCGGTTTTCAACCTCTTGATTTTGCTCTGATTTACTGAGCTCGAATTAATTCTGATTTAACTCAGAATTTTGGTGGGTTTTTGGGCTCATTTCTCTTCATCTCCTTAAGGAATGGGCCTGCAAATAAATTAAGCATTTAATTAGAACAATGCAGATTTTATTCTATAATAAGTATGGAAAATATGATACTAAATATGCAACATTAGGGACCAATCACACCCCCATACCTATCTTTTGCTCATCCTCGAGCAAAACAATTAAACTATACTAAGGATTATTAGACCACTTTCGCAGGTCACTCGATTGCACTGAGCATGTGCAACAAGCCGTTAAACCTCTAGGTTTCCCCTAGAGGACGAGTTTTGTCTCATGAGGGTTTTCAGTGGATTACACCCACAAAATCCATAAATAAAGGGAAATAAAGAGTTAGTATTTTCGAAAAGCATTTGAAAGGAAAAAATATTTCAAATATAATTGTAAGATCTAAGCAATCTGTAAGTTATAGGAAAACTGAATCTTTCATTCCTAAACTTAGTCTCTATTCAAAAATTTGTTATCAATCAAAGTAAGGAGTCAAATTGTACTTCTCATCTACTCTATTACTTTACCCTAAGTCATATGCACCTTGTGATTGTGAAACTTTTGACTAAGGTTCATTAACTCTAACTCTTATGCCTTATTTATTTATATATATATATATATATATATATATATATATATATGTTTTTTTTCTTTTTTTGGTGGTATTATTCCTTAGTTCTATTAGGCTTTCTAATCTGCCCATGTAACGAGCCTTTAATCGATGACTCCCAAACCAAACGGTCTTAGGGCACCGGGTGAGAAAACACCCCAAGGACTTAAGGACTCGAGCAAACAAGGCCACAAAACTAAGGATTTTATTATTTGAACCTCTTTTAGGCGTGAATACTTATGCTTTATTAGGCACAAATACCTAGCTTAATCAGAGGATTTATATATATATTTTTTCTTTTCAAACTTATCTAATCATCTTTCACATAAATACTAAGGCTTGCTTAGGCCAAAGCACCTAGCTAATCAATAATTAGATTTGTTTATATATAAGGCATAAGAATCTTTGTTTTTGAACCCTAAGTGTGTAAGTGTATGAAGTGTGCATATTTCATCAAGGTAAAGATCAAGACTAAATTACTTTGACAAATTTTCTTCCTAACCCTAAAAATCAAACAAATAATCTTATTTTGACCAAGTACAAGAAATCCTAATTTGGATTTTCCTATTCCTTAAAATTAACTTAATTTCTTACAAAAAATATGTCAAATATATTTTTATTTTCCAAAAAGTTTTTAAAAGTAAAGAAAATGTTAATTATATTTTTTTTAAAATAAAAAGAAAAAACTAAGTTATGTTAAAGAAAAAACTAAGTTATGTTAGACCCTCCCTCACACCTATCTCATGCATTGTCCTCAATGTATGAATTAATGCATAGATGCATGAAAAAGAAGAAAGGGAAGGAGAATGTTACCTTAAGGTGGTGGTTCCGGTGGTGGTCTGATTGGTCCACGAAATGCGGCCCAATCGACTTTTCTTGGGATTCGGAGGAACCCACCAGAAATTTCTTTAATATAACCCATTAGAATGATGTATCCATGAAGGATTTTTATTAAATATTTGACCCCATCTAATTTTCAAATTCCATAATTAATTTCGGAGTCAAATTTGTCAACCACCTTGTCCCAAAATGGAGTATGAAATGATAGAGTGATTGACTTGGACTCAGGAAGTACAGGAACTAATACCGACTCAGGAAGGTGACTTAAGTCAAGTAAAGGCTCAGGAGTCGAGATTGGTTCAGGAAGTGGGTCCAAGTCAAGAAAGTGAAACTCAAGTCCACATTTATTTTCCAACAATGGAATGTGACTTAATATTGGTGATTCAAGTTCATGAATGATAGGTGGGGGAATCAAAACTGACTCTAAAATATTACTCAAGTTTGGTAACAAAACAGGAGTCAATATTGATTCAGAAAGTTGAACTGGATCACAGATTTGAGAATCTAAGTCACATATCTCATTGAGTTCAATATCAAAAAAATGAGAACTTGCCAATTTGTCTATAGGATTTTCAAAAGTGTAAAATTGGTCAAGTTCAATATGATCATCAAAAATGGGTGATTCAGTTTCATAATGAATTGGCACAGGATCCATGTTGACTCGGGAAAAAGGTTAAAATCAGGTGAAGACACCGGAGTCATTATTGAATCAGGAAGTAAAATTGAATCACTAAGTTGAGATTCATGATCATATTCATTTTCAAGTTCGATTTCAGGAAAAGGATAACTTGCCAAACTGTCAATATTCTTTTCAAAATTTAGAGTTTGGGCAAGTTCAAATGATTGTTCTGAAATAGAACCTTGATTCCAAACAACCGACTCATCGGCTCTAACAGGATGGTTAGTGACATCAGAACTGGTCAAACGGTGGGAACGTAGAGATTGGACCATCATATCTATGTCACGATTACGAGCGTTTTGAGCCTGAGTCATGGCTTCAAGCATCTTTTCATAGTTGATAGGCTCATTGTTTTGATGAAAAGATGAAGTATTGTCTTGGAATTGGTGGTGAAATTGTGAGTCCATCAGATTTTGGGATTTGTGTTTGGACTCACGCATACTCATTTCCAAAATTGATAGTTTTCTATTTTGGACTGGTGGAACTGAGTATGACTCTTGAAAATATTGTGGACAAGGTGGAGAGGGAGGACAAGTTGGTTGAAAATTAGACTCGGGGGAGGTGAATCCCCACTGACTCTGTGAAGAGTTGAAATCATTCTGGAAATTATAGTTATTAGATTGGGGCATGGGTTATATTGATTCGGATAAGACCAATCCGGCACACTAGTTGGTTAAAGTTATGATATGCCGGGTTGGTAATATCCGAAAATGAAGTCGGTGTGTAATATGGATTATTATTGAAGTTGGAAAATTGTTATTATAAGCCATATCACACAATAGAATACAAACAAAAAGAAAGAAAAAACAAACAAATAAGCAAGCAAATAAAAGGAAAAAATTCTAACTAAGTTAAGGTAGACCTATGACCTAGACGACTCCTAACTGATTAGACTGTCCACGGGAGGTTTAATGCAGACTTTGACCACAAGCTAATTAGTCAGGTCAGGGCAAGGTTGGTGGGAGGTTTTCCGTCAAAGACGTTCCTTAATTAAATAACCACCAACCTTCGGGCTTTCGGCCCTTAATCCCTTTCCTAGACACTGATTTGGCAGGAGTCAAATTCCAACACCTTTCTCCCTTAGGATAATCTCCTAATTGAGTCCGAGATGTCCCTAGGGCCAACGTCTACTCATTTTTAGTTAGGCCTGGGTTAGTGAGTGCTTGGAATGTGATTTTTGGGCTAAGAAAGGGTGATTAAATCCCCACCTTATCTTGTTATGAGTTAGTGCCCTAAGATAAGTTTGTGCAAGTGTACAAGATATGTAAATAAAATTCACTCAAAATAATGAAAATCAACCAAGAGGTGAGTCCTATTCTACATGCAATGCGAACGTACCTTGCTCTAGCACTCTTCAACAGTAAAATAAAAGAATTGAAAAGACACGTGCCTAAAATGCAAACGTCTAATCAATTTTTTATCTTTTTCAACAAGTATTTTACTGTTGGTTTATTAGCAGGCTTTTGGTGATGGTATATAAGAAAAAACAAATTGCAGAAAACTAGAATTTTGCAAGTCAAGCAGCCCTGCAAAAAACAACGTTAGTAGTCAACTCCTTTTTGCCGCGGATCCGCGGCTTGGGCCGCGAAAACGCGGCAAAGCAGAGGGTAATTGGTCTCTACTTTCTAGAGTAGATGCCCAATACCACTTATATGTTACTGCAATTTTAATTTCCTACTTTGCTTGCCCTATAACCTGCAACAGAGAAGAAAATTTGTTTTAGTTCTAAAAAATTTTCAATAAAAATCAGATTTCAATAAAAACGTTACCCTCCCCGGCAACGGCGCCAAATTTTGATTGAGGCAAAACCTGCACATAAAAATAAAGAATTTCAGATTTAGAATGAAGATGTGCAAGTGCTCAATTCTAACCGCTATAGCAAGTGGCTATGCGGGTCGTGATCCACAAGGAGGTTTTGCGATAGAAGCGTTCACGATTCTTTATTGAAATCTTAATGAAGACAAAATGAAAGTTCTTCTTTGTTTTTAAAGAAATGAAAATGAAAACGAGTTATGTTAAAGTTAAAGAGAAAATGATAGAATGAGAAAGTGGAAAAGAATGGAGAATGACTATTTACAAAGAAATGGAAAGAAAGCGACTATGTACAAATGAGTTGGGAAAGAAATGATGAAAGATTTGGAAGATGTGGTGATCTATACTAAAGAAATAAAAGAAAAGAAATAAGGTTGAAGAAATACTTACCTAATTTGATTGATGACTTACCTGGAAACCTTGCATGTTCTACTTTGCTTGGAGGCGTTCAACGCATAGATCAAAGGATCGAGCTTAGTCCCGTTCGCATTATATTATCAAGCGGCGCAAGAATGAAGTGATACGGATCTTGAGGAGGAGAACGTCTTCATGAACTATTGTTGGCACTCATACAGCATCGTTATACTTATGCTTCTGGCTTCACTTGCAAACTCATCAAAAACAAAGGAGGTAAAGTAGAAAGAGGAAGAAGGAAATAAAAGAAAATACGAACATAAAAAGAAGCTTTTACCTTTATTACTTGTAGAAACAATGGAAGAAAGGAGGAGGGTATACGGTGTCACTCTCAACATCAGCTTCTCTCTCTTACTTACATGAATCTTCATCTAACCTAAGCTTACATCCAAATTACATAAAAAGAAAAGAAAAACCTAAACTACAAGAAATGAAAACTAGGCTAAATCCTATCTCTGCATGGTCGTCCCATTTTCAGCGCAAATACTGCCTTTTTATAGGCATAACCCACACGAGGAGGATCCCGGGGAGATCCGGGGAGCAAACGCTCCCCCTAACTCCCCAACCAAGCCGCGAAAATGCGGCTTTGGCCGCGTTTCCGCGGCCAGGGTGTGGCCAGGTGGCCACACCCTGTTGGTGGGTCTCCCCGGTTTCTCGTTCGGTCTTTATGTTTGGTTAGTTTAGCTCCGAGATTTTGAAGAAATGGCCATTGATCTTTGCTTCAACCGATCGATTCTGAGAGGATTCTTCTCAACCGGTTTTCAACCTCTTGATTTTGCCCTAATTTACTTAGCTCGAATTAATTCTGATTTAACTCAGAATTTTGGTGGGCTTTTGGGTTCATTTCTCTTCATCTCCTTAAGGAATAGGCCTGCAAATAAATTAAGCATTTAATTAGAACAATGCAGATTTTATTCTATAATAAGTATGAAAAATATGATACTAATATGCAACATTAGGGACCAATCACTCAACGAGAAGGCATTGACTACAATAAGGTATTCTCACCTATTGTAAAACACTCATCTATTCGGATTTTGTTGGCACTAGTAGCACAGTACGAGATGGAACTTGATCAACTCGATGTGAAGACCACCATTTTTCTTGATAATCTTGAAGAGGAAATCTACATGTCTCAGCCGACGAGATTCAAAACTGCAAGAAAGGAGAATATGGTATGCAAACTAAAGAAATCATTATATGGATTAAAGCAATCTCCAAGGCAGTGGTACAAACGTTTCGACAATTTCATAAGAGGGAAAAAATACACATGAAGCCATTATGACCTATGTGTGTATTACAATAAGTTACTTGGAGGTGAGTTCATCTACTCTTGTATGCGGATGATATGCTCATCACTTCTAAGAGCAGATCTGCTATTGATAAATTAAAGAAAGACTTGTCTTCCGAATTCGAGATGAAAGATCTAGGTAAAGTAAAGAAAGTGCTAGTCATGGAGATTGAGTGTGACTGGAAGAGTGACAAAGTTAGCTTGACACAGAAATGGTATTTGAAGAAGGTACATCAGAAGTTCAACTTCAACGATGATACAAAGTCTGTAAGTATACCATTGACTCTTCATTTCAAGTTAAAAGCTACTATGTCTCCTATTACTGTTGAAGAGCGCAAGTACATGACTCATTTGCCCTATGCTAGTGCAGCTGGTAGTTTAATGTATGCAATGGTGTGTACAAGACCCGACTTGTTACAAGCTGTCTCAATGGTCAGCAGATATATGCACGATCCTGTAGGGGTCATTGGGAGGCAGTGAAATAGGTTCTATGGTACATTAAAGGTACTATATACATTGGTTTGGTATTCGAAAAAGATGTTGCTGATAAGCAAGAGTGTATCAAATATGTTGATTCTGACTATGCAGGAGACCTCGACAAACCCGGTCCACAATGGGATATGTGTTTACATTGTCCCAAGCACCGGTCAGCTGACGCTCTACTCTACAGTCTACATCATATTATCTACTACGGAGGCCGAGTATATAGCCATGACAGAGGCAATAAAGGAGGCAGTTTGTCTTCAAGGGTTGCCTGACGACTTGGGGATTGATTAGGATCTGTTGAAGATCAATTGTGATAACATGAGTGCTATCTATTTGGCAAAGAATCAAGTATACCATGCATGGATGAAGTACATTGATGTCAGGTTTCACTTTGTTTGAGAGATTTTTGATGAAGGTGACATCGAGTTACAGAAAATCTACACGAAGGAAAATCCCGTTGGTATGCTTACCAAGGTTGCTCCGAAAGTGAAGTTTGCACATTGTAAAAAATTACTCATTATCCTTCTAGTTGTGTGAGCTCAGTGGAGCTCGTTTGGATTAACTAGAGTGGCTTGATCCCGTTAGGCATAGATACATAGGTGATCAAGCCAAATCTGCACAAAAAATTAAAGAATTTTAGGAACAGTGCTAGGTCCTCAATTCTACCGTGTAGTCTAGGGCTAACGGGTCGTGATCCATAGGGAGGGATAGTGATGGAAGCGTTATGTAAGTTTCTTCTTTTAATTTACAAAAATTAATTAATACTTATCTTCTCAGTTTATTAAAAAAAATATTAAGTTAAGTTAAGAGAAGATGGTAGAAGAAGAGATGGTAATGTTGTTTTATTTTAATTATAAAAAAAAAGAAACAAAAAGAGATAAAGAAAAGTTTGATGCAAAAATCAAAATTAAAAAATAAAAGAAGAATATTTACTTCTACTGTTGAACCATAATGAAATTTACCTTATCATGGAGTAAAGCAAAGTAATAAAGAAGAATAAAGAAAGCAGGGCTTCAGCGAGATCGAGCCACAATGAGAAAAAGTGAGAAACCTCTATTGATTGTCACATTCAATATCAGTTTCTTGAGAAAAGATTACAATAGTGTCACTCTATAATAACTCTTCCTCACTTTTAATCATGTAACTGTCTCTAACCTAAGCTATAAAGAAAAATAAAAATTACATTGAAGAAGAAAAGAAAACCTAAAGTAAAACTCTCTCTGAAATGGTGCCCTTTTTGCCTTCGAGGCATGAGGGTATTTATAGGAGAAACCTAGAGGGAAAAACAGCGTATGAAGATAGGAAGATCTGGATTCTGAATTTGAATTCTCCCCTTATCTCCAAACTTGATTTGATTTATCCAGAGATTCAATTCTGATCTGCAGGCTATTGGCGTGTTGATTACTGAATATAACTTATCAACTGATAGAATTGGAATAAGTAATCAACAGAAGAACTGTAGCCCTTTAAGTCTTCATTCTATAGCATCTTGAATCATTAGATTTGAGTTTCATTAGCGAAAGATATGATTAAAATTCTAAACTGTATCCAGCCTGAATCCGAATCTAAATTGCTTCATCTCATCCATTGATCTTCTCTCTATCCATTTATCCTCTTGATTTTCAATTTGTCTTATAGAATTGATAAGATATTCACTTATCTTTAGCGAAACAAATAAGGTCTTCAAATAATCCATTTTTCTCTTGAAATTAGATGATATTATCTTATCAGATATATCTAGTTTTCAGATAAGATAGTTTCTAGAACCTTTGGATTTGAATCGATCCCCTTCTTTTGAACTTTTGAATTTAATTGGATAAATTTTATGATTATTTTCTCCCAATCATACCCTGCATGATTAGGACATTAAGATAAGTTATTTGCAATATTCATTATAGAATATATGTAGGAATGTAATATTATTTATGCAATATACGTATCCAAACAGTAGGCAACCTCGATAGTGCAGCCAAATTTGAGTCAACATGGTGCTATATTGTGTTCAGTTCAGATTTGAGAAATCTTCACAGAGGTATGAGATGTGGGGAGTGGGTAAAATCTTGTTGATAGAGTTTTTTAAACTCTGTTGAAGGTTAGCCAAAGATGGATGTAATCAATGATGTCAAATACGAGAGCGTATCAGTCATATCAATGGTGGATTGCACAGGAGGAACCCAACCTAGTCGACTAGGTATTTTACCTAGTCGATAATGATACTAATGTAAGAACAACTAGAGGGATTGAATAGCTGTATGGCGCTAATCTAATGACAAATAATGCGAAATTAAAACTAAATTGCAACACACTTAGTGTAACCAAAGAGTGTAGCCGAATTCGCGGTGAAGGGCTCTGGACTATCTCTTCTAAATTCCTCTAAATAAGAGTTGAGGTGCTATGCAAAGCTTTCTTGGTTCAACATAAATATGACACACAATCAAACCCGAGCATATATATGATATGAACAATATGATGCAATGCACAATATAAGAGAGAGAGAGTGTGAGGTAGTGAATCAAACGCAAACACAAAGATATGTTTCGAGGTTCGAGCACCTAGCTCTATGTCCCCGCCATCACATAGAAGGATTTTCACTATATCGTCCATACAGGACTTCCCACACAGGGAACCTCCACTGAGAATTTGGGTAATACAATTTTGGAGTACACAACTTCTCTCTCAACCAATACAACCTCTACACAAGAGGTAAGGCACAACAACTATCACCTTTACACTTAGAGGGATAGGCACTTAACCAAACAAGATCAACCTCTCACTAGAGGGACAAGGCTCAAAGCCAACACTCCAACAACAATCACCTCTACACTTAGAGGGATACCAACAACCAAACACAACCTTCACAATCACCTCTCACTAGAGGGATACCAACAAATAAAAGAAATGTTACAACACTTAGTGGTATCAACAACCACAAACCGATTTTCTCACTAAAACAAAATACTAATAGATAGGATAGATGTGATAGCTCAAGTGTGAGAATATAGAGAGTTTGGAAAACAAAATCATAAAGAAAAAACTCTGGGAAACTTCTAGATAGCTATAGAAATGAAGAAAAAAAACCAATTCCCAAAGACTCCTCTTTTTCTTTGATTTTCCAACCCTTTAAAACAAATAAAGATTGATCTTTTAAACCCAAAACTCTTTTAAAACTTGTAGCTAAACACTTCTAAAGATGAGAAAATTTGCTCTTCAAATTGTTGTTTAAAACAGCTCAAAGGAAAGGGTATATATAGCCTAAAACCAAATCTACCCGTTGGCAGCAGCAAAGGGAAATTTTGCCCTTCCGGTCGACCAGCCAATGGTCATTTTTATGACAGTTGAGCCACCGGTCGACCGGTCGGTCGACCGAGGCCTAGAAACAGAGAGCAGAGCTCTCTGCCGGTCGACCGCACATGGCCAAATCCAGAGAGCAGGTGATCTCTGGCGGTCGACCGACCCGGTTGACCGGCTTTCAACCTAAACAGCCATGCACGTTTATGCATGTCGATCGATAGGACCGGTTGACCGACTTCTGCCGCGGTCGACCGTCCAGTCGACCGGTAGAAGGCTAGGTCAAACTGTTTTAAGGATTAATACTTGGTATTTTAACTTCCATAAAATCACATAAATTCCACAAAATAAGTTCTTATTAGATCTTTGAAATATAAATATGTGTGGCTAAAATTCAACACATATTATAAACAATTTGAACCGTTTTTGTGATATTGAAATTTATCTTTAAATCAAAACCGATATTTTTCAAACTTAGATTTTTGAAATAGAAAACCGTTTTTCTCCAAAACTCATGTAAATACAAAACATAATATTGAAATAACTTTGAAGCATATTGTATATGTATACGTATAAAAATTTATATCTATATTTTCGACATGAAATCCAATATCAGTTAAACCGAAAACCAAAACCAAACATTTAAATTTGTGTGTGTATGTGAACTTGAGCATATCAACACTATCTAATTTTTACACAAGATTTAAACAAACTAAACTAAATACAAACCGAAGTCTTTTTGTCTCCAAGCCAACTCGATCCAAACGCGATCTAATGAGCTTGACTCCAACCGAGTACTAGATGCGATCATGATGCTCGAGCTCTTGAATCAACATGTGAAAGTTCCAAAACTCTTTGTTAAAGCTAATCACCTACTAATATCTTGATCAAATATCAGAAACTAAATATCACAAGATTATTAGTAAACTATAACTACATAAGTTAATCATCATAAAAACTAGAGTGAAGGGCCTCTGGACCAACAATCTCCCCCTTTCTGATGATGACAAAACTTATAGAGTTATATATGCATGAATTAAAGTTAAGCTTCATAGAAGCTCCCCCTTAACTCATCCATAGCGATAAACAAAAAGATATTCAATGAATGCTCAACACAAATATGCATAAATGAAGAATACTTCTCCCTTTTTTGCATAAACAAAACATATATGCTTTGATATCAAATGAACAAATAAACATGCTTATAACAGGAAATGAAATAAACATGCTCTGATACCAATTGCTCTTATACCAATTGTAAAAGTAAACAAAAGTGAACATGCATAAACTAAACATGCATATATAAATCTCTAAATTTCTCTCTCCCTTTTTGTCAAATCATCGATAAAGGGGCACAAGCTAAACTCAAAAGAAATTTTTTTTTTTGTCAAATCAAACAATAAAGTTTTATATATGCGATATATATTCATGAAGAAGAGAGACGTAAAGTTAACTCCCCTGCATACATGCATTTATATGAAAAGAGATGACTAAACCCTAACCACATAATGCAAAATATACAATGCATAAAAGGAGATGTGAAGCTCCTACTATATACATGTACTGCGTACCAAAGAGAGGTCCATCACTTCAATATGAAAGTACACTCAACATGAATCTATATAAAGAGAAGATGTTAAGCTTCCCTTGCATATAAGTAATACAGATCAAAACATTATAAAACCTCTTTAAAACAAAGTTTTTGATAGTAATGAAAGTGTGTAGGAGCATACCAATAGAAATTATAGATCCCAAAAGTAAATGTTGATACCAATTAAAAATGAAACATTGTAAGTTTTAGATACCAATTGAAACAAATATATATTGTAAATCTTGATACCAATTGTAAATATTAGTACCAATTGAAAATATTTTATAATTTTGAACCAATTGTAAGAATATATATATATATTGTAAGTATTGATACCAAATGAAAGTAAAAACTAAATTTTTAGATATACACAACTCATTTCAATATAGATACCAATTTAAAATGAAGAATGATACCAATTGAAAAACAGAAACCAACCTTTATAGTCAAACACTAAAATCATTTTACAATAGAGATACCAAATAGAGAATAATACCAATTTAATATTCTTGATACGAATATTGAAAATGTTAGCATATCAATTTAAAATATTTTTCATTAGGAGCGTAGGATACCAATCGAAAAGCAAGATATCAATTGAAAAATATCATTTTTCAACATAAAGAGTGGGAGTATGATATCAATTGAAAATAAAACCGATTGAAAGGTAAAACATGAATTTTCTCCCCTTTATGAAATACAAATGAAAACAATGCATAAGCTTGTATAAGATACTAATTGAAAAATAATTGTCATTAAGGACTAAATCAAGCTTAGCATAACAAAATGTGCTTTAAGGTATAAAGATATAGTAAGCACAATCAAATCATATATATATATGAAAAAGTAAATACCAATCAAAATTGATACTATTTGAAGTTGATGCATACATATATAGAAAACACAAATATGAGTATACAACCAAAAAAAAATTATATCAATTGTGATACCAATTGAAAATATATTGAGAGTCAATTGTATAACTCATACCTACCTCCCTATTCATGCACATGTTAAAATGATTTTCAATTTGAGCATACAAGGCATGGTCACCCATCCATCCACCCTTAGAAGGAAGGGGTTTCAAAAATATGATTTGAAAATTATTTTAACAAGTTTGAAACTCTTCCAAAATGAAGAATATGAACTAGTTTAAGATAATTTGAAATAACTAATTATTGATTCTTTAAAAACATGAAACTTCATGAAGCATGCAATTTACATAAAATTGACACTCTAGATAATTATATAAGCTCAACAAAGTACTCATAAAACAAAGAAATGAGTAAACACAAATAAAGTGAGTGTCCAAGAATCACGTGAAAAGCATTGTCATGAAAATAGGTAATGAAACTCATATGAAATTCCTGTTCAAAAACATGAAAACATCAAAATGATACAAACTTCAAGGCATATGTATGTTTAGTCTAAACTATATGTATACATATATATCCCAAACACAATTGAGTCCATAATAGAATATTGTATGAAAAGCAATTGACTCAAGGATATACATGTATATCTAAAGTTTTGACAAAATTAACATATACATGAAGCTAAATACATATTACGAAAAATATGTACAAAAGGGAATACAAGTTTTAAATATATGAATCATCAAAACTAGGCTATATTAGTACATCTAATGAATAAAAATGAGCAATTAAGTACAAACATATAATAATCTATTTGTGGCTCACTGGTTGTACAAGTATATACACAAGTTTTAATGAAAGTTATATCTAAATATGTAATCAAAACATGAAGCATAAACAAAATATAAACCAATATGATCATTAAGTACATGCACATGTCTTAGATCTATAATATACACAATAGTTAAACTAAAGTGAGAATACAAAAATATAAGTCCATATAAACATGGGTGTTTCTCAAAGATTACATATGCATATCACTAGTCTAATTAACATGACATTTAACATAATAATCATGAAAAACTAAAACATGCTAAAAATCAATAATATAAAAGCATGTACACTAAATGAGGAGTAAGAGATAGTTACCAAAAACCATTAGGGTACATCTCTATATCTCCAAACCATGGTGGTCCTCCCACCAAACTTTTCTTGAATGTGATGCATCCAAAATTGTCACTATTTAGCTCGGAACGCATTCACCTCAAGGCACCAATGCCCTCACGTCGAGTGAAAGCCCATACCTACATAAATAAAATAGTAATTTTTGGTACCCATACTCTATTGGGTCCATGGGGGGTTAGCACCTTTCCTAACCCAAACAAATCTATTTGCAAAATTTTCATTATGTACTCTATCATAACAAAACTTTGCAAGGTGGCCCTTACGTCCACAATGTGTACAAGTGTACACATGAACATACATGGAATCATGGTGTGAGCATGATGAGCATGCGTATGCCGTGTATTGTGTGCATGCATGTGTGAAACTTATTTCTTTCGAAACATGGATTCCAACCGTGTGTGGTTCATGGAACATTAGCTCAAAGTGGAGCCCAAACAATCAACACTCTTCTTTAATATATTTATATCATTTTCAATAATAGAAGAAGAGGTGGAGCATGCAATAGGTATGCTAGATGATGAAGCATGACAAACACGTGAATCTAAATCATTTTTCAAAGAGATATTTTCTTTTGAAATCAAATCCAATTCTTTTGAAATAGAAGCAATTTTATTTTACAAGGTTTCATTCTCTTTTAAAACAAAATCAAGTTTTGAAGACAAAGTCTCATTTTTCTTCAAAACAATGTCACAATCATTTTATTTTTCAAAATTTCATTTTCCTTTAGGGCAAGGTAAAGTTGGGATTTCAATGAGTCACGTTCACTTGAAATCTCTTCCTTCTCTTGCAAAACAACACAAGTTCAGAAGACAAATTTTTATTTTCTTCTTTTAATGCAAAACTTTTCTTTTTCAAAAGTTTATATTTTTCTAACAATTTTTCACAAATAATAGATAGTTCTTCATTTAATGCATCGGCATCAACATAATCATCTCCAGAAGAACTAACACTATCATCAAGATGAGTTTCCTTATTTACCTCAAGGAATCACTCCCTCGGACCATGCAACAATGTTGTTCGGATTCATCCTCACTAGATTCCTCCTCCACAATGTTTGGCGTTTGAAGTTTTAGAGAGGTCAAGGTGTTCCACACTGCAAAGACGGAATCACAATGAGAAACCATAGACAAATATTCTTTATTTAGAGTGCTCCTAAGTGCCTCAAGGGCTTGTATATTGGCCTCTATATGCTTGCTATTATCAAGATAAGATTTCTTGGTAGCGGCAAGGTGAACATGTATTCCTAGGTCTTGAGATACATACTCATCTTAAACTTTCACATATCGATGTTAGAAACATCAAACATGAGAGGAGCAAGGTAATACATGAGTGTGTGTAAACAAATAAGTGTGCAAATGCAAAACTAGATTAGCTCACCAAGATCTCACTCCTAGGTGGTTAAACCTAATATCAGGAGCGTAGCCTCTAATACCAATTGTAAGAACACCTAGAAGGGGGTGAATAGGTGTATGGCTAATCTAATGACAAATAATGCTAAATTAAAACTAAATTGCAACACACTTAGTGTAACCAAAGAGTGTAGCCGAATTCCCGATGAAGAGCTCTGGACTATCTCCTCTAAATTCCTCTAAATAAGAGTTGAGGTGCTATGTAAAGCTCTCTTGGTTCAACACAAGTCTGGCACACAATCAAATCCAAGTATATATATGATATGAACAATATGATGCAATGCACAATATAAGAAAGGGAGTGTGAAATAGTGGATCAAACGTAAACACAAAGATATGTTTCGAGGTTCGAGCACCCAGCTCAACGTCCTCGCCTTCACACAGAAGGATTTCCACATTATCGTCCACACAGGACTTCCCACACAAGGAACCTCTACTGAAGATTTGGGTAATACAATTTTGGAGTACACAACTCCTCTCTCAACCAATACAACCTCTACACAAGAGGCAAGACATAACAACTTTCACCTCTACACTTAGAGGGATGGGCACTTAGCCAAAACAAGATCAACCTCTCACTAGAGGGATAAGGCTCAAAGCCAACACTCCAACAACAATCACCTCTACACTTAGAGGGATACCAACAACCAAACTCAATCTCCACAATCACCTCTCACTAGAGAGATACCAACAAATAAAAGAAAGGTTACAACACTTGGTGGTATCAACAATCACAAACCAATTTTCTCAATAAAACAAGATCCTAATAGATAGGATAGATATGATCACTCAAGTGTGAGAATATAAAAGTTTGAAAAATAAAATCACAAAGAAAAACTCTTGGGAAAACTTCTAGATAGCTATAGAAATGAAGAACAAAAACTAATTCCCAAAGACTCCTCTTTTTCTTTGATTTTTCCAACCCTTTAAAACAAATAAAGATTGATCTTTTAAACCCAAAAGCTCTTTTAAAACTTGTAGCTAAAATACTTCTAAAGATGAGAAAATTTGCTCTTCAAATTGTTGTTTAAAACAGTACAAAGAATGGATATATATAGTCCAAAACAACTCTGCCCGTTGGCAACAGCAAAGGGCAATTTTGCCCTTCCGGTCGACTGGGCGGTTGACCGGCCAACGGTCATTTTTATGACCGTTGAGCCACCCGTCGACTGAGGCCTGGAAACAGAGAGCAGAGCTCTTTGCTGGTCGACCGGGCGGTGGACCAGGGCCAGATCCAGAGAGCAGGTACTCTCTGGCGGTCGACCAGCCTTCCAGCCTAAACAGCCGTGCACGTTTGTGCACATCAGTCAACCAGACCGGTCGACCGACTTTTGCCTCGATCGGCCGTCCGGTCGACGGCAGAAGGCTAGGTCAAACTGTTTTAGGGATTAATACTTAGGTATTTTAACTTCCATAAAATCTCATGAAAATCACATAATTTCCACAAAAATAAGTTCTTATTAGATCTTGAAATACAAATATGTGTGGCTAAAATTCAACACATATTATAAATAATTTGAACAATTTTTGTGATATTGAAATTTATCTTTAAACCAAAATCGATCTTTTCCAAACTTGGATTTTGAAATGGAAAACCGTTTTCTCCAAAACTCATGTAAATACAAAAACATGATATTAAAACAATTTGAAGCATATTGTATATGTATACATATAAAGATTATATCTATTTTGTTGATATGAAATCCAATATCAGTTAAACCAAAAACCAAAACCAAACATTTAAACTTGTGTGTGTATGTGAACTTGAGCATATCAACATTATCTAATCTTTACACAAGATTTAAACAAACTAAACTAAACACAAACCGTAGTCTTCTTGTCTCCAAGACGACTCGATCCAAACGCGACCCAATGAGCTTGACTCCAACTGAGTACTGGATGCGATCATGACGCTCGAGCTCTTGAATCAATATGTAAAAGCTTCAAAACTCCTTTGTTGAAGCTAATTACCTACTAATATCTTGATCAAATATCTGAAACTAAATATCACAAGATTATTAGTAAACTATAATTACATGAGTTAATCATCATCCAAACTAGAGTGAAGGGCCTTTGGGCCAGCAACTAATAGAGAATTGAAAAATTTTATTTCACTACAGACTAGTAGACTAGGCTAAATTCTTAGTTGGCTAATGCGGCTATAGCAGCCTGTTTCCAAATCTGATTCTGAATTCGTTTCTGATCCTAATTAAGCGTTTTTCGTTTTCTTTTCTTCGTGGTTTCTGTGGCTATATAAAGAGGGGATAGTGTCCCCAATATTTGTAACCTATAATTAATTGATTCAATAAGAATTTGTTGGCCCAGAGGCCTTTCACCTTAATTTTGATAATGACTAACTTATGAAGGTTAGTTTACTAATGATCTTGTATTTAATAAGTTTCAGATATTGATCAAGATCTTAGTAGGTGATTAGTTTCAATAAAGGATTCAAAGCCAGTTTTGAAGCTAACACATGATGATTCAAGAGCTTGCGCGTCAAGATCGCATCTAGCACTCATTTGGATCGAGTCATCTTGAAGATGAAGATCGACAAGAAGACTTAGATTCTTTTAGTTTAGTTTTATTTAGGTCTTGTGTAAAGATTGGTTAGTCTTGATAAGCTCAAGTTCACACACACACAAGTTCAAAAGTTTTGGTTTCAGTTTAACCGATTTTGGATTTTCAAAGAATATAAATTATTTTCATGAAGGGATAGAATCAAAAGAAGTTTACATGATTTTATGTTTGATGGATTTCTTCCATATATATTGATAGTTCATATTGTCTAAAAACTTATTTTGATGATTCTAGTTCATGTGTTTTAAGTTTATTTTTAACAAAACTTTGTTTTGGTTTTAATGTCAAAAACATAGATATATCATTATATATGTATTAGATTTTATCCATACACACTATGCTTCAAATTGAGTTTAAATATCTTGTTTTTGTATTTATACAAGTTTATAGAAAAACCATATTTTCCTTTAGAAGTTTGGCTTTGGAAAAAATCGTTTTTGGTTTAAAGCCTAATTTTTATATCACAAAAATAGTTCAAAGAGTTTATAATATATGTTGATTTTGGTCACATATATTTGTACTTCATATATTTATAAGAACTTATTTATGTGAATTTTATGTGATTTTATTGGATTTTATAGGTATTTAAAAGGCCAAGTTTTCAAACCCTATAACCCTGGTTTTTGGGCTGCTAACGGTCGACTGATCGGTCGATTGAAGGCTGGTCGATCGATCGAACGTGCACAGAAGTGCACAGGCTTTAGCGGTCGACCGTTCCAGAGAGTTTGCTATCTGGAAATAGCCCTGGTCGACTGACCCAGAGAGGAAGTTTTCTGGTTTTGGCCTCGGTCGACCAGGCGGTCGACCAACAGTGAGAAAGATTCACTGTGCCTTGGGGCGGTCGACCGATAACCCTAATGGTTGGAAATTTGACCATTGGCGGTCGACCGGGCAGTCGACCGACAGGTCATTTCTGACCTGTTCTGGATCCCAGTGGCTATATTTTCAAACTCCTATAAAAATGGGTCTGTGAGGCCAGTTTTCACCAAGAATTTCAAGAGCAAAATTTCTGATCTTTTCAAGTATTTTCAGTAAGTTTTAAAAAGAAGTTTTTGTGCCAAAATTCTCTATCTTTATTTGTTTTTAAAGTATTGAAAAAATCAAAGAAAAACTAGATTTGGGAATTCTATTTTGTTCTTCATTTTATATATCCATCAAGAAGTTTTTTCTAAGTATTTTCTTTATTGTTTTATTTTCAAACACTTAGATTTCTCACATACTTGAGCAGTTCAATTCTATACCTATCTATAAAATCTTATTTTTGAGAAAAATTGTTTGTGATCCTTTGAGATCGCCAAGAGAGTTTGTGATAAGTGGATCATCAAGTTGTAAACCCCTTTCTTTGTTTTGGCTTTGTGCCTTCCCTCCTGTGTAGAGGTGATTATGTTTGGGAGGAGGCATTGCGTACTCCGGTGTTGAGTTGTAATTCCTCAGTGGAGGTCCCTTTGTGGAAGGTCCTATGTGGACATAGTGAAAATCCTTCTATGTGAAGGCAGGGACGTAGAGCAGTGGCTCGAACCTCGAAACATATCTTTGTGTTTGTGTTTGATCCACTATCTCTCAACTCTATCTCTTATATCATGCATTGCTTTACGTTATTCATATTCATATGCTAGATATAGTTTGTGTGTGCCGTACCTGTGTTGAACCAAGAGAGTTTCTAAATAACACTCAACTCTTAATTTAGAGGAATCTCGAGGAGTAGTTCCAGAGCCCTTCACGGGAAATTCGAACTCACTCTTAGTTACACATAACGTATTTGCAATTAAGTTTTAAATTTTGCATTATTTGTACTAGATTAGATAGTACACCTCTTCACCCCTCTCTAGGTGTACCTATAGAACTCTCTCCCCTTATCATGAGGACGTAAGCAAATTGTTGAACCTTATTAAATCTTGTATATTCTCTTTCTTTTCTTTGTTTACTTGTTCGAGTGATTGGTGATTATTCTTTGGTGTCTCTCTTCTCTGTTGATTGGATTCCCAGAGAGAGAGAGAGAGAGAGAGAGAGAGAGAGTCGTGTTACTTGATAAATGGAAAAATTACAAACAATATATGCATCATCAATTGGCAAAGGAATTTTCTTTATCACCATATGCAAGAACGCTACTCTATGCTCATGTTCCATAGCTCATGACACATGCTGGAACTAGCGGAAAGACATGTTGGCTTCTAAGCAAATTGATGTAGGAGATCAATGAAAGCAAGCAGTAGGGGTCAAGGTAAAATAGCAGGCCAGACAGCTCTAAGTTGATCGCCCAATCAATCGAGACAGCAAATGGAAGCCGTCGGTCAACCGCCCGGTCAGTCGGCCAGAAAATTGAAAGAGACTAGAACGCTAATTGACCGGCCGGTCAGCAGAAAGGAGACTAAAATCTGAGTCTCTTAGCCGGTCAACTGACAATATAAATTTGACTAAGTGGTTAACCACCCGTCCCATATCAGTTATTTCAGATTTTTGTTTAGGATTTGTTTTTCGGATCCGTTTTGGATTCCAATTTGTTTCATTTTTTATTTATTTCTACTTTCTTAGTTAGATTAGAATTCTATTTTTGAATCTTATTTAATAGCATCCAAGTTTTAATCAATAAACTTGAGTTTTTCTCTCCAATTGCTCGTGGATTGGAGTTGCTTATCTTTACTTGCGGATTCGAGTTATTTTTCTCATGGTTCGAGTATTATCCTACCTGAAGGTGTCCGTTAGTGTTCGTTGGTGCTAAAACGAGATCTAGCCAGCGTAATTCGCTTCTTATCTGTGTCAAGTGGTATGGCAACTTTCTGACGATGGCAGAAAATGATGATGGATTGCAAGGCCTTTTTGCTAGAATAGACGCTGTTGAAGGAGACATCACCACCATCAAATCAACCTTGGATACTGTGGTCTAAGAACTCAAGAGATTGTCCCTCAAGATTAACAGCCAAAGTCTAGTTGATGGCACGTATCAAAGCAGATATGATCTTCAATCTACTCATCTTCCTCCACCACACCGACCCCCACCAAATCAACCATCACCACATCAACCTCCATAAAACCAACCCCCACCTTGTCAACCTCCACCATATTAACCACCATCAATCACCATCGAGGCATCCTCTACGAAATTTTCAATATGAAGATCTTTTCGGTAAGGAAGAATTGAGCAACCGCTTCTATCAAGAAGACGACTTTGAAGATGCCTATGAAGATGAAGGGATGGCATATGGGCGAAGAAGAAGATTCACTAATTCTAATCCTAACATGAGAGGCGAATTTTCTGCTAATTATGGTAGAGAAAGAGAGTAGTCAATTCTTAATGAATATATGATGAAGATTGAGATTCCTTCTTTTAGTGGAAACCTTGGTATTGAATTCTTCTTAGGCTATGTCTACGAAGTAGAGAAATTCTTTGACATGACTTATATACCCGAGGAGAAGCATGTCAAGTTTATGGCATACAAACTCAAGGGAGGAGCAGTCGCATGGTGGGACCAATTAAAAATCACAAGAAGATGCCAAGATAAGCCACCTGTGATGACACGGAGGCATGAAGCAACTCCTACAAGATAGATTCTTTCCACCCGATTATCAACAAATCATTTACAATTAATTTGAGCACTCCAAACAAGGTATAAGGTGAAAAATTAAGTCATGTGCATATCTAATAAAATGGTCAATGATGAATCAATATGCATAAACATGTCAACCTCCTTCAATGCCTCCTTCTACCAAAAATATTATGTAATGAATGACAAATAGATCAAGTATTGCATATAAACATGAAATAAATAAATATATAAGATAAAAGCTTATTATACCAAAAGACACTAATTTTTATCAAAACTATTTTCTATAAGAAGAAAGACATAAAACAAAAACCGATTCTACAAGAATAATTTATAAGTCATGAATAATGCTTCATAAAAACATTAATAGATTATATGTATATAATACTTCTCCTCCTTTTTGTCATGCATCAAAAAATAGTAAAACAAGATACCAAATTTTGAAAAAGGAACACCTAGAGGGGGGGGGGGTGAATAGGTGTTAGTGCTAATCTAAAACTAAATGCAAAACTAAGTGCGCTAAATGCGGAAGCTAATGCAAATGTTGCACAAACTAATACAATACAACAAGTGTAGCCGAATTCCCCTTGCGAGGCTCTGGACTAACTCCTCTTGATTCCCCTTGAAATGGGTTGAGGCGCTATGTGAAGCTCTTGTTGGATGAGTATAAGTTAGGCGCACACACACAAGCAATCCAAGCAATGTGCAAACACAATCAAGCCAAGCAATCAAGGATATAACAATGTGAATTATGCAAGGCACAACACAAACAAATAGATATGATATGACAATATGAATTATGCTTAACACAAGCAAATATGATATGAATGAAGTATGATGCTTTGCACAAATGTAAAGAGAGAGTTTAGAGACAAGTGGATCAAACGCAAACAAAAACCTTGGCCAAAAACCCAAAGAGATGGGGTTTATATAGGCCCAATACAAAACTAGCCGTTAGAGCTGAGCTGGCAGCTCTGACAGGCAACGGTCGACCGGCCCCGGTCGACCGCCAACGGTCAGAAATATGACCGTTGGGCAACAGCGGTCGACCGGCCCGGTCGACCGAAACAAACAGAGAGCAGAACTCTCTGCAGCGGTCGACCGCCCGGTCGACCCAAACAAACAGAGAGCAGAGCTCTCAGACCCGGTCGACCCGTACGGTCGACCGAGTTTGTGTCTGCCAGACGTGCATAAGTTTGTGCACGTCGGTCGACCCTATGGGTCGACCGGCCCTTGGTGCGGTCGACCCATACGGTCGACCGACCAGCCTGTCAGCACAAACCTGGGTCAGAAAAACAGGGAAAATTGTTTCATAAAAATCTTTTAACACTTCTAAAAATCACCAAAAATAGTTTTATCATTTTATATGGAAACACAAACTTGTGATAAAAATTTCAAACATATATTAATCATATCAATTCATTTTGAGTTTTGTAAATTTTATCAAAAATAAAACTTGTATTTTTATCAAAGAGATGTTAAGCTCAAAATCAAGTTTGATAAAAGTTAAGCATGCATGTATAGAGTGAAACAACTATACATATATCAATTAAACTTGTTTTGATAAACTATTCATGAAAACCAAATCCAAAACATGAAACCGTGTGTGTTGTGCACTTGAGCATATCAATTATACTAAGCTTTACAAAAGGATCTAAAACATACTATCTAAACTATGGATACCTAAGTCTTCTTGACGATCTTCATCTTCAAGTAGACTTGCTCCAAAACTCCATCCATGGGCTAGGCAATGTGTGATCTTGACGCTTTGGCCCTGGAATCATCATGAAAAGCTTCTAAACACCAGTTGAAGCTAATCACCAACTAATATCTTGGTTAATGATCTGAAACTTAAACAACACAAGATTATTAATAAACATAACTACATGAGTTAATCATCATCAAAACTAGAGTGGAAGGCCTTTGGGCCAACAATCTCCCCTTTTTGATGATGACAAAACTCATGGAGTTATATATGCATGGATTAAAGTTAAGCTTCAAAGAAGCTCCCCCTTAACTCATGCATAGACATAAATAATAAATGATATGCAATGAATGTACATAAACATGTATGCATTAACATGCATAAAACATATTCTAGAAGCTCTAGTTACCAATTAAATTATAAAACATTAACAAGAACACTAGATGCTCTAGATACCAATAAAACTTACCAATAAAACTTAATATATGCAAAAACATAAGTATGCATATATAAAAACATGTTAAACTCTCAAATAATTCTCCCCCTTTTTGTCAATCATCAACAAAGGGGTAAACAAAGTAAAATCAAATCAAACAAATTTTTCTCCCCCTTTTTGTCAAACAAAAAGATCAAGAAGGGGTGACTATAAACAACATGATATCAATAGAAATATGTCAATGAAGCAACTTGATATCAATTGAAAATAAAAAAAGATCAATAGATGTTATATGCTATATACATTCATGAAGAGGAAGACGCTAAGTTAGCTTCCCTACACATATGCATTACATGAAAGAGGGATGTTAAGCCCTAATTCACATAACACACATTATGTAATGAATAAGAGGAGATGTGAAGCTCCCCCTACACACGTGTACCACATAAAGAAGAGATGTTAAGTTCTTCAATACACAATACACTCAACATGAATCTATATGCATATAGTCAATACAAATCAAAACTTTTGTATTTTTCTTAAAAGAAAATTTTAGATACCAATTTTAAGTAAAAACACATGAAACATCTTGATATCAATTGAAATTAAACATAATAAATTTTGAATGTCTACACAAAATTTTGATACCAATTGTAAATAATTTTCATATAAAACATATGATACCAATATGAAATTTTCAATCATAAAGTAAGGGAGTGGGAAACAAATACCAATTGAAGAATCACCAATTGAAAGACAAAATTAAATTTTTCTCCCCCTTTATGAAATACCAACTAAAAAGATGTATGGGCTTGATACCAATTTAAAAGTAATCAATTGAAACAAAATTGAAGCTCAAGCACTAGCATAAACAAGATTTTGTGAAAAATTTATATCTTAAGTACAAATAAAAGTGTATGAAATAGAATGAGTACCAATCACCAATAGATGATACCAATTGAAAATATACATACCAATAAACATATGAGTATACAAAAAGATCAAAATGATACCAATGAAAGAGTTCAACGATACCAATTGACATAACAATAAAAGCATGGTATGGCTCATATAATCTAATCCTCCCAATCAAGGTTCAATGTTTTAAATGATTTTCATTTTAAAGCATACATGACCATGATCTCCCTTCCAACCCCATTGATGGTAGGGGTTTTCAAAAATAGATTTGAAAATGTAGTTTTGTTTGAAAATCACTACCAAAGTGAAGAATACGAACTAGTTATAGGAAAGACTTTTAAACTAGTACGAAATCCTTCAAGCAAGAAATACAACAAAATAGTTTTTCATGAAATAAGAAATCCACATGAAAATCAACACTCTAATCCAATTAAGCACAATTTTGACTCATGAAAACAAAACATGAGCAAGCAATAAAAGTGAGTGTACAAATAAAGTGTGAATATCATAATCATGAAAATATTCAATTAAGCTCAATTATTCCTTAAACATTGAAAACACAAAAATCATCAAAACTTATTTAATCTTCATGGCATATGTATGTCAAGTACAAATTAAAATATACATACATATCCAAAACACAACGAGTCCACTATTTATATATGCATGAAGGCACATGGCTCAAAAGGATAAACATGTATATCTAATAGTTTGGACAAGATAGACATATACATGAAGTTAAACAATTAAACACAAAATCAAGAAAAACTAAATCTTCATCAAAACAAATTTCATTTCAGGTATATGTATGAATTGTCAACACAATAAGTATACATACATATCCCTAAAAACAATTGAGTCCTTACATATAGATTTGCATGAAAGGCAAATGACTCAAGGGATATACATGTATATCTTAAAGTTTGGCAATACAAACATATACATGAAGTGAAAACTCATAAAACAAATTCAAACATGGAATACAAGTTTGAAATGTATGAATCATCAAAACTAGACTATACTAGCACATCTAATGGGTTCAAATAAGCAATCTAGCCCAACTATATATAAATTATTTGTCGCCCATTCTATGAACAAGTATATAACTAGTCTTAATGAAAACTAACATCTAAACAAGTAATCTTAACATGAAACATCAAAAACGAGATAAAAATCATCATGATAAACTAAAACATGATTACTATGTAAATTCACATGTATTAGATTCATGATGTACATTATAGCTTAAACAAAAGTGAAAACACTAAGAATGGGTTCATACAAGCATGTGTGTCTCAAATACTATATATGTATGTCAAGGATCTAATAATCATGGCATTTACATACTAATCCAAAGACAATGAAAACATGCTATAAAACATCAATATGAAAGCATGTAAACAATAATAAGGAGTTAAGAATTGTTACCAAAACCTAGAAGGCAACTCTCCTTGTCTCCAAAACATGGTGGTCATCTCCACCAAATCTTCCCTTGAAAGTGATGCATCCAATTGATTTCCTTTAAGTCCGGAACGCATCCACTCTAAGGTGTCATCACTCTCACGTCATGTAAGAGCCCACACCTACATCAAAAACTTTAGGGGTGGTCTTTGGTACCCATACTCTTTTGGGTCCATGGGGGTTAGTCCCTTCTTTAACCCAAACAAAATTCTTTGCTAAAATGGGAATATGTACTCTATCATAACAAAATTTAGCAAGATGGCCTTTTCGGCCACAATGTGTACACGTGTACACATGAGCATACTTGTGTTGATGGTATCCGTGTGGAGCATGTGTATGCTGTGGAGGGTGTGCATGCATAAAAGTTGGAACTTGTTTCTTACGAACCAAGGTTTCCAAGCGTGTATGGTTCTTAGCACATTGGCTCATAGTGGAGCCCAAACAATCTACCTTCTTCTTAAGCAAGCAAATATCATCATTAATCTTAGAAGAAGAAGTACATGCATTAGGTAGACTAGATGAAGAGGCTACACTAGCATGGCAAACATGTGCATCAATCTTATTTTTTAAAACAGCATTTTTCTTTAAACACACATCTAAATCATTTGAAATGGAAATAATTTTGTTTTTCAAATCAACATTCTCTTTTAAAACAAAATCAATTTTTGAAGATAAGTTTTCATTTTTCTTCAAAATGTTTCACAATTATTTTTAGACTTTAAAAATTCATTTTCTTTAAGTGCAAGATCTAATTGAGATCTTAATGCATCCCTTTCATTATAGACCTCAACCTTCTCTTACAAAACACAATCAAGTCTAGAATGCAAACTTTTATTTTCTTTTTCAATATCTAGACTTTTCTTTTTCAAAATCTTGTATTTTTCTATTAACTTTTCACAAACAATAAAAAGTTCTTCATTTAAAGCATGGGGATCAATATTATCATCACATGAAGAACTAGCACTATCATCACAATCTAAGTGGGGTTCCGAATGTACCTCAAGGGAGTCATTCCCTTGGACCATGAAGCATTGAGAATCGGATTCTCCACTAGATTCCTCTTCTTGAATTTGCACTTGAAGCTCGGAGGTGGTGGTTGTTGTTGTCAATTTGTTCCACACTGCAAAGGCGGAATCAATGTTAGAAACACACATAAGATAATCTTTAGGTAATATGCTTTTAATGGCCTCTAGGGCTTGTGCATTGGCCCCTATATGATTGCGATCACTAAGGAAGGATTCCTTGGTAATAGCAAGATAAACTTTATGACCTAGGGTTTGTAAATAAACGGTCATCCTAATCTTCCAAGCATGAATGTTGGAAGGGTCATACATAGGTGGGGTCATGAAGGCCATGGTAAACTAAATGTGTGCAAACAAGCAAATGCAAACAATAGATTAGCAAGCAAATGGATCTCACTCCTAGGATGTTAAGCCTAAGTATTAGGAGCACTAGCTCTGATACCAATTGAAAAAGGAACACCTAGAGGGGGGAGTGAATAGGTGTTAGTGCTAATCTAAAACTAAATGCAAAACTAAGTGCGCTAAATGCGGAAGCTAATGCAAATGTTGCACAAACTAATACAATACAACAAGTGTAGCCGAATTCCCCTTGCGAGGCTCTGGACTAACTCCTCTTGATTCCCCTTGAAATGGGTTGAGGCGCTATGTGAAGCTCTTGTTGGATGAGTATAAGTTAGGCGCACACACACAAGCAATCCAAGCAATGTGCACACACAATCAAGCCAAGCAATCAAGGATATAACAATGTGAATTATGCAAGGCACAACACAAACAAATAGATATGATATGACAATATGAATTATGCTCAACACAAGCAAATATGATATGAATGAAGTATGATGCTTTGCACAAATGTAAAGAGAGAGAGTTTAGAGACAAGTGGATCAAACGCAAACACAATGATATGTTTTGAGGTTCGAGCACCCTTGCTCTACATCCCCGCCTACACCATCGTGTAGGATTTCCAATCCACTATACCGTCCACCGAGGACTCCCACCGAGGGAACCTTCACCGAGAAGGATTTTTACAACAATGGAGTACCTAACTCCTCTCTCAAACAACCACCTCACAACCGAGGGTAGGCCCGTAGCCAATACAACACAATCACCTCTACCGAAGAGGGATCCAACCACAATACCACTCCGATCAACCTTTACCAAAGAGGGATACAACAAGAGCAAGGAGGGTTTACAACTTAGAGGCTTAACCTCAAACACTTCTCTTTTTCTCTCTTTACTTTTCCACAAAAACAAGATCCTAAATAGATTAGGATAGGTGATAGCTCAAGTGTGGAAACTAGGTGTTTTTGGAAACAAGCAACAAAGAAAAACTACTTGGGAAATCTCTTGTATATGATAGAAATTAAAGATCAAATCAATATCCCAAAACCCTAGTTTTCTTTGATTTTCCAAAAACCCAAAAACAATAAAGATGAAATCTTTTTAGCACAAAAACTATTTTGAAAACTTGTTTAAACACTAGAGAAACACTGAATTTTTTCTTCTTGAAAACCTTGGCCAAAAACCCAAAGAGATGGGGTTTATATAGGCCCAATACAAAACTAGCCGTTAGAGCTGAGCTGGCAGCTCTGACAGGCAACGGTCGACCGGCCCGGTCGACCGCCAACGGTCAGAAATATGACCGTTGGGCAACAGCGGTCGACCGGCCTGGTCGACCGAAACAAACAGAGAGCAGAACTCTCTGCAGCGGTCGACCGCCCGGTCGACCCAAACAAACAGAGAGCAGAGCTCTCAGACCCGGTCGACCCGTACGGTCGACCGAGTTTGTGTCTGCCAGACGTGCACAAGTTTGTGCACGTCAGTCGACCCTATGGGTCGACCGGCCCTTGGTGCGGTCGACCGTACCAGCCTGTCAGCACAAACCTGGGTCAGAAAAACAGGGAAAATTGTTTTATAAAAATCTTTTAACACTTCTAAAAATCACCAAAAAATAGTTTTATCATTTTATATGGAAACACAAACTTGTGATAAAATTTCAAGACATATATTAATCATATCAATTCATTTTTGAGTCTTGTAAATTTTATCAAAAACAAAACTTGTATTTTTATCAAAGAGATGTTAAGCTCAAAATCAAGTTTGATAAAAGTTAAGCATGCATGTATAGAGTGAAACAACTATACATATATCAATTAAACTTGTTTTGATAAACTATTCATGAAAACCAAATCCAAAACATGAAACCGTGTGTGTTGTGCACTTGAGCATATCAACTATACTAAGCTTTACAAAAGGATCTAAAACATACTATCTAAACTATGGATACCTAAGTCTTCTTGACGATCTTCATCTTCAAGTAGACTTGCTCCAAAACTCCATCCATGGGCTAGGCAATGTGTGATCTTGACGCTTTGGCCCTGGAATCATCATGAAAAGCTTCTAAACACCTTGTTGAAGCTAATCACTAACTAATATCTTGGTTAATGATCTGAAACTTAAACAACACAAGATTATTAGTAAACATAACTACATGAGTTAATCATCATCAAAACTAGAGTGGAAGGCCTTTGGGCCAACAATTTTTTTTTTTGAGAGGTAAATTAAAATTTTATTAATACCAAAACTATAGTACAATGATACATTTAGGCAGGCTACTCTATAGTTATATTCTTGGATAACTATATAGAGGGGAGAGGACCATAGCCGCCAGCCTCCACTACAGTACACCAAGTAAGAATACAAATTGACCTAAAGCCTAACAATTGAGATACATTACTATCATAACAAGAGTAGACAATACATAAATCCTTAATTCACACTTGCAATTCCGGACTTGCTGAACCTGAGAGAGAACTATGGGGTTGAATCATGTATCAGTAGAAGACTTCTTTCTGTTATTAAACCAGAGTTGCCACTGTGCACCTTCATGCTACTGTCCCAGGGTTGGTACACTTCAAGATTGAGTTTACTATTGGTCCAACAACTGAGCATAATCTGAAATCTGGAACATATGAAGTAGCCATAACATGTATCAGAATCAGATCCAGAACCATTCACAAGTACAAGTTCTGATTCTGACCAGAACCTGTGACATGTATAAGTCCCGAACAGTAAAATACTGATATGCATATCTGGATGAAAAGAACTTCTGATGGGGACATCGAGAAAACAATATTTTGATTTTGAGTCTGAGTTGTATATTTTTATTTTATTGAGTCGATTGAATTTTCTTTTATTTAGTAGTCTTATTTTTCTCTTTTTAGTCCACATTGACTATATGGAGAAAACTCAATAGTTGTAAGTCTACTTAAAAACTCTATTGTTCTCAATAAAAAAAAAATTAAAATTTGAGAAAAAATTATTTTGGAAGTTTTTTTTCTTGAGGGGTGTGTTGCCCATGGAGGAGTGTGAAACCCTAACTGTGAAACCGAGTGTGCGACGTGAAGCGACGTGAGGTAAAGATCGATGATTGTGCGGCGTGAAGCGGCATGAGATCCGTGAAGGTGGAAGTCCTTCTCACTTATCCCTTAGATAACCATGAGTCATTTGTTATTTTCTTTCATCTCTCAATTATTTTCAAAATCTGTAAATCCTCCTCCCCCATTTCACATCAATTTGGTGTCAGAACATGCTTAGGAAAAAAATAATGAGTGATAAAATTAGAATTATAATACAAGTTTCTAGTGAAAAGATTCTTGACGTGAAGTCGGTACAATTTTATTTGAATCATTGATTGTGTCTTTTTTATCTCTTCTGTCAAATAATCTCATTCATTTCTTTTTTTCATAAGTTCAAAAAAAATATTACAAAATCTTTTCAATTTCCTCGTAATCTCTTATCTTATCTTTTCAAAGCTCACTTCTTTTCTCAAATCTCAATTTAAATCCTTATCTTAACCACCACATCAAACTTTTAGTTATAAAATCAAATGACAAAAAAAGAAAAATTCAGAAAAGGATTAAAAAGAAAAATTTTTCTCTTCATATTTTTCTTTCTTTTATCTTCCATCTCTTCACTTCCTCATGTGACACAAGCCTGCCAAGTAAACCCAACAGGTTATTGAAAAGCTTGTGCCTTTTCGTCTGACGCAAATACAAGCAATCTACCTAATTCTTTCATAAGTCCAGCAACATCTGAACCTCTTTGTGCATACTTCTCTTGCGTGAATTCCAATTCAGCTAAGCTAGTTCAAGTATCAAATATTCAAATAATCAAGTTCAGATTCAATTAAACATATACAGCAGCCTCCTCGCATGCTTCCTACACAACAACCTCTGCTCAAATTCGAGTAACATCAACCTGCAAGTAATCAATTGTCCAATACAGAATCACTTGCCACGGTTGTGCAGTCTGGTCCTATCACTTCTTCAACAGTTCTGCAACACAAGACAACAACATTAGTTGACATTAACAATAGAAGCACAAAGTGGTGAGTTAACTACATCAACAAAGATCAACGACAATAGCAATATCAGATTCAGTGTTAAGCTACCACCGCCTCTTGTATACTCGACGGGGTCAAGTTTTTTTCACCCGACGAGAATGATGGGGACATCGAGACAACACTATTTTGATTTTGTGTCTGAGTTTGTATTTTTCATTTTATTGAGTCGAGTAAATTTTCTATTATTTAGTAGTCTTGTTTTTCTTATTTTACTCCCACATCGACTATATGGAGAAAACTCAATAGTTGTAAGTCTACTTAAAGACCCTATTGTTCTTAATAAAAAGTAGACTAGAGTCTGAGAAAAAAATTATTTTGAAAGTTTTTTTTTCTTGAGGGGCATGTTGCCTATGGCGAGGTGTGAAATCCTAACTGTAAAGCCGAGCGTGCGACGTGAAGCGGCGTAAGGTCATGATCGATGAGTGTGCGGCGTGAAGCGGGATGTGGTCCATGGAGGTGGAAAATCTTCTCACTTATCCCTTAGGTAACCATGAGTCATTTACTATTTTCTTTCATCTCTCAATTTTTTTCAAAATCCGTAAACCCCTTCCCCATTTCACATCAACTTCTTTCATATTTTGTATGCTTAATGGAATGCCTCATCAATTAGCTATTAAATCCCAGTTACTAAAGACCTCAGGTTCTTTTGTACTCCCTTCAAGTTTCCATGTGCAAGTCTTCATAAGGATTTGGACATCTCCTGAAATCTTTTTCATCAATTCAAATCCAGAGATGGCTTTTTCTTCAATTTGCTATTCCTTTCTTTCCAGAGATGTCACACTGCTACAGTAAGCACAAGCTTGCCTAAAGCTGATGATTTATTCTTATGAGAATATATAGAGTTGAATGAACTAGCCTCTTCCTGCAGGCTATTAATATTTGGTGGCAGGCCTAATTTTAACTTGCAAATTGACCAAATATCTGCAGATTATTCATAATTAAAAAATAAACGTGCAACTGTTTCAAAACTTCTATTGCAGACAGCACAAATATCCTGATCAATAACTCCAAATTGTAGCAACCTATACCTGGTTAGTAGTCTATCGTTCAAGGCTCTAAGAAGGCAACATGACATTTTGGGGCAAATAGCTTGGCACCATACCACTTCTGAGTTCAAGAGGAGGTGAAGGTACCCTAGCAATGTTCCAGGCTCATGAGAAAGTGAAAAGACCTAAGCAAGATGCAGTCCATAGCCAGTGATTAGCATCATCAGTTGTAATATGGTGTCGAGCTAAATTTTTACTATTCATAATAAATTTCCAAGTTCTTCAAGCCTTGGGATGGGCATGAGCCTACCAAGGAGATGAGTTAGCACAATATACATTTTTCATCCAAGATGCCCATACAGGTTAAGGCAGAGTGTTAAAATATCAGAGAACCAGTTTGGGTTCATGCCGGGGCGATCGACGACAGAAGCTATTCATTTACTTCGTCAACTTATAAAGCGATTTCGAGAGAGGAAAAGAAATTTGCATATGGTCTTTATTGATTTAGAAAAAGCTGATGATAAAGTGCCAAGAGAGGTATTATGGTGGACATTGATGAAAAAGAGGTCCCCATCAAACATATTGGCATAATCAAGAACATGTACGATGGAGTAGTGGCAAATGTCAGAACTTGTGAAGTCATAGCAAGTGATTTTTCTATCACAATTTGATTGCATCAAGGATTTGTATTGAGTCTATTCTTATTTGTCATAGTGATGAATGAGCTTACTAGAGCTATTCAGGATTAGATATCATAGTGAATGCTATTTGCTGATGATATTGTCCTAATCGATGAGACCAGAGCTGGGGTAAATGCCAAATTGGAGCTATGGAAGCAAACTCTAAAATCTCGAGGTTTTAGATTATGTAGAGCCAAAACAGAATATATGGAGTGTAATTCAGTAAACAGGGAATCTGAAGTTTTAGTATTGTGAGACTAGATGGATAAGAAATACCGATTAGTAGTCATTTTAAGGACTTGAATTTTATTATCCAAAAGGATGGGGAGATCAATAGTGAGGTCAACCATAGGATCCAAGCCAGCTGGTTGAAATGGAGGAGCGCAACAGGAGTTTTGTGTGATCGTAACATTCCATTATGGCTGAAGGAAAAGTTTTATCGAACTGCTATTAGGCCAGCTTTGTTAAATGGCACAAAATGTTGGGCTATAAGAGATATCATGCCCAGAAGATGAGTGTAGCACAGATGCGCTGCTTCATTAGATGTATGATAACACGATGAGAGATAAGGTAAGAAATGAGGATATTCGTACTAAGATAGGTGTAACCTCTATAGAAGAGAAGATGAGAGAATTGCAAGTAGGTCTTCAAGTTCCTCGTTTTGACAAGACATACCCAAAAACATCCTGCTCTTTTCCTTATTAGCTTTCAGACCAGGATTAAGAGCTAAGATATACAGTATCTTTTCAGTATTTTTGAAGGATACTTTGTCATCTCTGGTAAAAATAAGTAAGTCATCCACAAAGAGTAAATGTGAGACGCAATCATCTTAAGCCTTGCTAATAGGATGCATACTTTTGGATTCTATAGCCATCTCCAAATGAATAGACAAAAACTCCATTGCCATCACAAATATGTATGGAGAGAGCGGATCACCTTGTCGTATGTATCTATTGCTGCCAAAATATCCCTCTAGAGTGCCATTCACTATTAAACAAACACATGTATAATGTGAAAAGAAAACTAAGTAAACAAAAAATGAAAATCAATTATAAGAGACACTAATGAAAATTTCAAAAATCCATAATGCAAACATTTAACTCACCATAAATGAATGAAAATCTATATAATCAAGGTTTAGTGAAATATCCGCTAATTGAAAAATAGTGAAACATAATCAACTTCAATATCTCATTTCTCATAGTGATCTCTAAAAAAGTGATATCCAATCTCTATGTGCTTGGTCTTACTATGTTGATTTGAATTCTTGGTTATATGAATGGTGTGAGCATTATCACAAAATATTTTGATATGATCATAATGCAAATCATAATAAAGGAGAGTATGTTTCATTCAAAGTACTTGTGCACAAAAAAAACCTGGCCGTAACATACTCCGCCTCGGCGATTGAGAGGGTTACGAAATTTTGTTTCTTTGAAAACTATGAAACAAGGCAATTTTCTAAAAATTGATAAGTTTTACTGGTACTCTTCCTATTCACTCTACATCCGACATAGTCGGCATCCCAAAAACTCGTCATTGAGAATTGTCTAATTTTCGGATACCACAAGCTAATTCCAATAGTACCCTTAAAATATCTAATAATGTATTTTATGGCAATTAAGTGAGACGCTTTAGGATAAAATTAGGAATCTAACACATAGACACATACTAAACATAATGTCTGGCCTACTATCCGTCAAATAAAGCAAGCTACCGATCATACTATGATAGAATTTAATGTCAATATTTTTACCTTGTTCACCCCTGTCAAGCTTAGTTGTGGTAGTCATAGGTGTCTTGCTAATCCTTGCATCTTCAAGCCTAAACTTCTTGATAAGTTCTATTGTGTATTTGGCTTGGTTGATGAAAATTTTATCACCCTTTTGCTTGATTTGGAGTCCAAAGAAGTAGTTGAGCTCTTTCATCATACTCATTTTGAACTCTTTCTTCATGCATGATTCAAAATCGTTACAGAGCTTTTCATTAATAGATCCAAAAATGATATTATCAACATAAGTTTGCACAAATAGGATATCATTATCTACATGGTTTGTAAATAAGGTAGTGTTAACTTTAGCTTTAACAAAATCATTGGAAAAAAGAAAACTTGAAAGTCTTTCTTATCAAGCTCTTGGAGCTTATTTTTAATCATATAAAGCCTTATCAAGTTTAAAAACAAAATCCGGATGTATAGGATCAACAAACCCAGGAGGTTGCTCAACATACACCTCCTCTTTGATAAAGCCATTCAAAATGCACTCTTAATATCCATTTGAAAAGGCTTGAAATCTTTAAAAGAAGTAAAGGCAAGTGTCATCCGTATGACTTCAAGCCGTTCTACGAGTGCAAAGGTTTTTTTCAAAATCAATACCTTCGATTTGAATGTAATCTTGGGCCACTAACCTAATAATATTTTCTAACTCATCCAACTTATTCCTAAAAATTCATTTAATGCCAATGGTTAGCCTATCATGGGTCCTAGGAATAAGATGCTAAACTTAAGTTTTCTCAAATTGATTGAGCTCTTCTTCCATTACAAACAACCAATATGAGTCGTCGTTGGCTTCGAGAATGTTCTTGGGCTCAATATGAGAGATAATACAAATATGACCACAAATATCATAGAGTTTGGAGCGAGTAATTACCCCCTTGGATACAACACCAATGATGAGCTCCGTTGGATGGTTTGTAGCATATCTCCAATATTTTGGAAGTGGTTGAGTTGGCTCCACTTCAACTTCTTGAACTTTGCCATATCATCATCTTTTGGCTTGTCTTCTTCTTGCATTGGTGAGTCCTTCAGTGATATTTTTTTCATGTCTTCTTCTAAAGAATCAATTTCTACAACATTCTTCACAAGAGTATTAATTCTACATTCTACACTTTAACAAACTAGTTTCTTATATAGGTTCAATATGCCTTCAAGCAATCTTCAAGTGATCTCCTTCAAAACGTCAATCTTGATTTTCCTAACTTGAATCCCATGCTTGAGTAAACTTGAGACTTCAAAACCGTTTTTTGAGAAAGAAACACTTTGAGTCCTCTTGAACCCTAAAAAGTACTTAAACACTTGAAACTTGATTAGTACTATATAACTACATAAGTTTTGTTATCATCAAAACAAGAAACCGTTAATTGCAACTTTAGGCTAACACGAAGATTGTTGTGATGTATACGGAGGAGTTCGATTGCCTCACATAACGATACAATCAATCCATAACAGAAGAACAATAAGAGGCAAAGTACATCAGCAGGTTAAAATATCCTATCCAAGAACGCGTGATCCTTCATGACGTGTTCTCCTTTGATGGAGCCTACAACAAGGCCATGAAGATCGATAGGATGCAAAATAGGGTTTTACCTTTCAAGAGTGTAGCAGAGAAGACATCTAGCAATACAAGAACTCAGCAGAGTTTCACATCGAGCAATCGACCTCCAGCCCATAAGGCAATCGATGATCTAGCAAAACCAGTAACGATAGCGGCCCCCACTACAAAGGGTAAGGAGAATTCATAAGCCAAGCCAGGTGTTAGTAAGTGTTACAGGTGTGGTGAACATGGATACAAGTTCAATGAGTGTTCAAGGAGAAGGTAAGTCACATGATGGACTATGAGGATGAAGACAAAGTGAAAATTGAGACCGAGCTTGAAGACTCTGACTTTGTCGAAGAGCATAAAGAGTCAGTCAGTTATGTGGTACAATGATTATTATGCAATCAAAAGGCCCCCAATACTACATAATGGCATCAAATCTTCTACTCAAGATTTTCGGTCAAAAACAAGGTGCGCAACCTCATCATCGATAAAGAAAGTTGTGAAAATATTGTTTCTAGTGCATTGGTGAACTACGTGAAGCTAGAGATGGAAACATACCCTCACCCTTACACTATTGTGTGGACCAAAAAAGCCCCTTCATCAAGGTAACGTATCTTTTTTATTTTCCTGTTTTAATTGGCAAGTTTTATCAAAATTCCGTTGCTTGTGATGTTGTCGATATGGATGTATCACATACTTTTGGGGGGACCATGGCAACCCAGCGTCGATGCTACCCATCAAGTCAAGAGGAACATCTACATGTTCAGTTGGGAGGGCAAGAGGATCACTAGGAAGCCTATTCCACCTGTTCCAAAGCTGGCAAAAGAAGAGAAGCCAAAGTTCATATCCATATGCAAGCGAGACGAGTTCTTGATAGAATCAAACGAGACAAAGTAAAATTTGCTTTGGTGATCAAATAAGAAGTCGCTCCATCCATTGAAGTTTCCGAGAAGATGAAGCCCATGTTGGGGGAGTTCAAAAGTGTTGTTCAGGACAAGCTTCCAAAAAGACTACCACTCATGAGGGATATCCAGTACCAAATTGATCTTATTTCTGGAGTAAGTCTATCAAACCTCCCACACTACCGGATAAATCTTAAGAAGAGGGAAGCTCTCAGGGAGAAGGTCGAAGAGTTAATACACAAAGGACGCATTAGAGAGAGTATGAGTCTGTGTGTGGTACTGGCCCTTTTGACACAAAAGAACGATAAAAGTTGAGCATGTGCGTGGATAGCCAAGCCATCAACAAGATCACTATCGATATCGGTTTCTCATACCTCGCCTTAATGATATTTTGGATCGGTTGGGAGGATCGTGAATGTTTTCAAAGATCGATCTAAAGAATGGCTACCATCAAATTCGCATTAGGCTGGGAGATGAATGAAAAATGGCATTCATGCTTTAGTCAATTCCTCCTTACGGGATCATGCTTTGGTTAATTCCTCACCATATCCGAACATGATGGTTCGTTCTAATCCTCCCTTCTTCAAATCCAACCCTTCATGGTTGGGTCAGACTTCTCCTACATCAGATTCATCAGTCGTGGTTGGACCATTCACTTTTTACTTTTATGCAGTCGGTCATGACTGCAATGGGAATTTTCAGAACTTACAATAGAAAATTATGTCCTAGTACACTCTCTTTATGAAGGACACACATCATATACATGCACCAAACTTACACGCAATAGTGTGTGTGCATGCGCGCGCGCGCGTTTTGCGGTATAGGGACAATCCCTGTTTGGTAATACAATTCAATTTTCCTATAATATTTTCTAACAAGTGAATATGAATAGGATTCAAAATTTTCAATTCAATTTTCTCAACAAAAAAAATTCAATTCAAGAGCTACACTAGATCAACATCATTATATCATCTGCATATCAACTACCACCAACTTGATGTGGAAAAGTCATCAAATGAACAATTTTCCATGGCAAGTATCAGAATATAGAAAATGCTTATGGTAATATAAATGTTGTAAAAAATCAGCGCTCTAATACCAATTGTTATTCTCAGGATTAATATTTGCGGAACTTGGCAATATGATCAATACTTGCAAAAGAAAAACTATGGTAAAGCAAACTAGCAAATACCTAGACCAAAGAGCAATAAGAAAGAACACGAGGATTTAGCATGCTTCGCCCAAACTTGGCCTATGTCCAAAAGGAGAGAATTTAAGAAAGCTTTATTAATAACTTGATGCAAAGAGATCTAACTTTTCTCTTAATACAACAAGAGCATTCACCTTTCTCCTTAATTTAGACCTAAATTATAAGAGTATTACCTTATCTCTATACACCTTTATCTTACTCCTCTCTTTCTTAACTTCCTTCTGATCTCCTTAGTGTTCTCCACCTTTTTCTCCTACTGGGATCAATGCTAGGTTACAACCTTTATTTATAAGATTTTACAAAATAACTCCTATTTGAACTGTGAATGATCTTGACCATTGGATGCTTGAAGAATCAATCCTATTAGGAGTTGATGTCCTTGATCTAGAAGGATTCTAAGCCCTTTAATCTTTAAAAATAAACCTTCATTGAATAGAAATTGAATCATATTCGTACTTCACCAGAAAAGAAAATCGATGCCTGAAAAGAAAACTGATTCTGCTTCAGAAAATGTCCCCATTAGTTGACTAGTCAATATGATTAATCGACTAATTCCTGAAATTAGTTGACTAATACACTAATATAGTCGACTACTGTAAATTGCTTCCTCTCTATATCTGTCTCTGTATCTGTCCTAGTCGACTCACACTCTTGATCAGTCGACTAGTAGTCTTGTTAGTCGACTATATAATCGACTAACCTTCTTTGATCTGCTTCTCTTCTTCTACTTTAAGCTATCATCTTCTCCAATCAAGTTGGATCTCCTCGGACCATTATCTCCTCTTGAAAATAAGGCAAAATCCTAACAATCTCCATCTTGACTTGCTTCTGAAGTTTTTAGTAAAATACATTGAGATTTGAATTACTATCTTGATTTTTTTCTTGGTTTATCGTGCCATGAAGCCTCTAAGTCTTACCCCTCTCCCAAGGCCTTTGGCTGATTTACCGCCATGGCTTGGGCCATCTCGACCCTTAACCAGATGCACCTTTTCTCCTTCCCGCAACACTATGATCCGGTTCACGTCTTATTGTAGTCTTTCTTGAAGCTTCACCTCGTGTGGCTCCTTTCTAAGTTTATCCCTAAAATTTCATGATTGGTCACTAATATTGCACATTTATTATCATATTCTCATACTTATTATAGAATAAACTCTGCTTTTTCCTAATTAAATGTTTGATTTATTTGTAGGCCCGTTCCTAAAGGAGAGTGATGAGAAACGAGCCCAAAAAGCCCATCAAATTCTGAATTAAATCAGAATTAATTCGAACTCAGTAAATCAGGGCAGATCAGGTTGGTTCAGATCGTTGAAAATCAGTTAGAACAAATCCCTGCAAATCGATCGGTTGAAGCCAAGGATCAAAAGCCATTTCATCAAAATCCCGGACTTAAACTGCAAATTCAGCTGAAGATAAAGACAAATCGAGAAGCCGGGGAGCACCACCAATAGGGTGTGGCCACCTGGCCACACCCTGGCCGCGGAAACGCGGCCAAAGCCGCGTTTTCGCGGCTTGGTTAGTGAGTTAGGGGAGCGTTTGCTCCCCCTATCTTCTCACACCTCTCCCCTCTGGGTTTTTGCCTATAAAAGGGCATGATTTTCACTGAAAATGGGACGACCATGCAGAGATAGGAATTAGTCCAGCTTTTCATTCTTTGTAGTGTAGGTTTTTTTTCTTTTCATGTAATTATAGTTTTAATTTATGTAAATCAGAGGAGATCAGAGTTTCATAAGAGAACGAGAACGAAGCTTGTGCTGAGAGTGACACCGGTGTAAGATTTTATTCTTTTCGCTTATTGTTATGAAATCGAATCTGTAGTTTCCTTTTGTATGTACTTTATTTTTGTGTTCTTCTTCTTCTTCTCTACTTTTCTTCTTTTGGAACAATTGCTCTCCAAGTGAGTCTAAAAGTATCAAAAGAGTCTTACCTTTGCGAGTGCCACCAATAGCTCATGACGATGCATTTTGAGTTTCATTCTGTATCACTTCATACTTGTAATGTCTTGATGATATAATGTGGAGGAAATGGGAATCAACTTTTATGGGCTATACGTTGATGGCCTTACTTCAAGGTAACATCATTGCTAAAGATTCAAGGTAGGTATTTGGCCAAAAGAAGTAAGTAATTTATTTTAGTTTCTTTTCTTTTCTTTTATTCTTTAGTTTAGAACACCAACAACACCCCACTTCTTTCCATTTTCAATTTCTTTGTAAATAATCATTTTCTATTTTTTTTTCACCTTCTCATTCTACCACTTTCTTCCTCACTTAACTTTAACCTAATTTTTCTCTTTTTCTTTTAAAGAACTAAAGAAGAATTTTAACCAAACTTTGTATCTTAAAAGAAGACTTACTCAAAAGCTTCCATCGCTAGTCCCTCCTTGTGGATCACGACCCGCATAACCACTTGTTATTGCAGTAGAATTGAGCACTTGCACATCTCTGTTTTAAAGTTCTGAAATTCTGTGTTTTTTGTGCAGGTCTTAACTCAATCAAATTTTGGCGCCGTTGACGGGGAGGGACGGTAAGTTATTCTCTTTAAAAGTTTATATTTTTGATTAACTTTCTTCTTTATTTTTTGTACAGATTTAACAACAAGGAATTCGTGCTGCAGTGGACATATAAGTGGCCTTGGACTCTGCTCAAGAAAGCAGAGCCAAGAAGCCCTCAGGTTTGCTACATTTCAGTGGCAAAACTGAGTGAACTACTAACCTGTATTTTTGTAGGTTGGCTAAATTGAAAATCTGAATTTCTGTAGCATTTATTTCCTTATTTGACTCACAGTATATACATTTTTAACACAGCAGTAAAAAGTTGCTAGTAATGCTAAAAATGATTTAGACTTTGCATTTAAGCACGTATCTATTTCATTTCATTTTCTATTTACTATTGAATAGTGCTAGAGCTAAGGAATGTGTGCATAGCATTTAGTATAAGGTTTATTCTAATATGATTGCTTGAATGTTATTTTTTCTATATACTTGTACACTGCACTAAATTGATTTAAAGGCTTGTCCTATAAACAAGATAAGGTGGGGAAGTCATTACCCTCCCTTAGCCCACAAACAATCTCCTCACTCACTAACCCAAGCCTAACTAAAAATGAGTAGATGTTGGCCTTAAGGACATCTCGGACTCAATTAGGAGATTGTCCTAAGGGGAAAAGGTGTTGGAATTTGACTCCTGCCAAATCAGTGTCTAGGAAGGGGATTAAGGGCCGAAAGCCCGAAGGTTGGTGGTTACTTAATTAAGGAACGTCTTTGACGAATAACCTCCCACCAATCTTGCCCTGACCTGGCTGATTAGCTTGTGGCCAAAGTCTGCATTATTCCTCCTATGGACAGTCTAACCAGTTAGGAGTCGTCTAGGTCAAAGGTCTACCCTAACTTAGGTTAGAATTTTTTCTTTTTTTGTCTGCTTATTTGTTTGTTTTTTCTTTGTTTGTGTTTTATTGTGTGATATGGCTTATAACAACAATTCTCCAATTTTAATGGTAATCCATATTACACACCAACCACTTTTTCGGATATTACCAACCCGGCATATCATAATTTTAACCAACCTAGTGTGCCAGATTGGTCTTATCCGAATCAATATAACCCATACCCCCAATCTTATGACCATAATTTCTGGAATAATTCTAACTCTTCACAGAGTCCGTGGGGATTCACCTCCCCCGAGTCTAATTTTCAACCAACTTGTCCTCCTTATCCACCTTGTCCACAATATTTCCAAGATTCATACTCAGTTCCACCAGTCCAAAATAGAAAACCATCAATTTTGGAAATGAGTATGCGTGAGTCCAAACAACAATCACAAAATCTGATGGACTCACAATTTTACCCCCAATTCCAAAATAATACTGCATCTTTTCAAGGCCAATCGCAACAAAATGATGAACCTATCAACTATGAAAAGATGCTTGAAGCCATGACTCAGGCTCAAAACGCTCGTAATCGTGACGTAGATATGATGGTCCAAACTCTACGTTCTCACCGTTTGACCAGTTCTGATGTCGCTAACTATTCTGTTAGAGCCGAAGAGTCATGTTGTTTTAGAAAATAAGGTTCCATTTCAGAACAATCATTTGAACTTGCCCAAACTCCAAATTTTGAAAATGATATTGACAGTTTGGCAAGTTATTCCTTTCCTAAAATAGAACTTGAGAATGAATATGATCCTGAACCTCAACTTAGTGATTCAATTCTACTTCCTGATTCAATAATGACTCCGGTGTCTTCACCTGATTTCAATCTTTTTCCCGAGTCAACATTGGATTCTGTGCCAATTCATCATGAAATTGAATCACCCATCTTTGATGATCATCATATTGAACTTGACCAATTTTACACTTTTAAAAGTCCCATTGATAAATTAGCAAGTTCTCATTTTTATGAAATTGAACTCAATGAAAAGTGTGACCTAGATTCTCAAATCTGTGATCCAGTTCAAATTCCTGAATCAATATTGACTAATGTTTTGTTACCGGACTTGAGTAATATTTTAGAGTCAGTTTTGATTCCCACACCTATCATTCTTGAACTTGAATCACCATTATTAAGTCACATTCCATTGTTGGAAAATGAATATGGACTTGAGTTTCAACATCTTGATATGGACCCACTTCATAAACCAATCTCGACTCCTGAACCTTTACTTGACTTAAGTCAATTTTCTGAGTCGGTATTAGTTCCCGTACTTCCTGAGTCTAAGTTAATCATTCTATCTTTTCACACTCCATTTTGGGACAAGGCGGTTGACAAAATTGACTCTGAAATTAATTATGGAATTTGAAAATTAGATGGGGTCAAATATTTAATAAAAATCATTCATGTATATATCATTTTAGTGGGTTATATTAGAGAAATTTCTGGTGGGTTCCTTCGAACTCTACGAAAAGTCGATTAGGCCGCATTTCGTGGACCAATCAGACCACCACCGGAACCATTATCTTAAGGTAGTATTTTCCTTCCCTTTCTTCTTTTTCATGCATTCATGCATTAATTCATACATTGAGGACAATGCATGAGACAGGTGTGGGGGAGGGTCTAACATAACTTAGGTTTTTTTCTTTTTATTAAAAAATATATTCTTTACTTTTAAAAATATTTTTGAAAATAGAAACAATATTTTGACATATTTTTTGTAAGAAATTAAGTCAATTTTAAGGAATAGGAAAATCAAAATTAGTATTTCTTAAATTTGGTCAAAATAAGATTATTTGTTTGATTTTTAGGGTTAGGAAGATAATTTTTCAAAGTAATTTAGTCTTGATCTTTACCTTAATAAAATATGTATACTTCATACACTTACGCACTTAGGGTTCAAAACCAAAGATTCTTTTGCCTTATATATAAAAAAAAGAAAAAATATATAAAAGGTAAACAAATCTAATTATTGATTAGCTAGGTGCTTTGGCCTAAGAAAGCCTTAGTATTTATGCGAAAGATGATTAGATAAGTTTGAGAAAAATATATATATAAAATCTTCTGATTAATTTGGGTATTTGTGCCTAATAAAGTATAAGTATTCATGCCTAAAAGGGGTTCATATAATAAAATTCTTAGTTTTGTGGCCTTGTTTGCTCGAGTCCTTAAGTCCTTGGGGTGTTTTCTCACCCGGTGCCCTAAGACCGTTTGGTTTGATAGTCATCGATTAAAGGCTCGTTACATGGGCATATTAGAAAGCCTAATAGAACTAAGGAATAATACCACAATATATATATATATATTTAAACTAATAAGGCATAAGAGTTAGAGTTAATGAACCCTTAGTCAAAATTTTCATGGTCATAAGGTGCATTTGACTTAGGGTAAAGTAATGGACTAAATGAGAAGTACAATTTGACTCCTTACTTTGATTGATAACAAATTTTTGAATAGAGACTAAGTTTAGGAATGAAAATTTCAGTTTTCCTATAACTTATAGATTACTTAAATCTTATAATTATATTTCAAATATTTTTCTCTTTCAAAATGCTTTTCGAAAATACTAACTCTTTATTTCTCTTTCTTTATGGATTTTGTGGGTGTAATCTAATGAAAACCCTCACGAGACAAAACTCATCCTCTAGGGGAAACCTAGAGGTTTAACGGCTTGTTGCACATGCTCAGTGCAATCGAGTGACCTGCGAAAGTGGTCTAATAATCCTTAGTATAGTTTAGTTGTTTTGCTCGAGGACGAGCAAAAGATAGGTATAGGGGTGTGATTGGTCACTAATATTGCACATTTATTATCATATTCTCATACTTATTATAGAATAAACTCTGCTTTTTCCTAATTAAATGTTTGATTTATTTGTAGGCCCGTTCCTAAAGGAGAGTGAAGAGAAACGAGCCCAAAAAGCCCATCAAATTCTGAATTAAATCAGAATTAAATCAAGCTCAGTAAATCAGGGCAGATCAGGTTGGTTCAGATTGGTTGAAAATCAGTTAGAACAAATCCCTACAAATCGATCGGTTGAAGCCAAGGATCAAAGGCTATTTCGTCAAAATTCCGGACTTAAACTGCAAATCCAGCTGAAAATAAAGACAAATTGAGAAGCCGGGGAGCACCACCAACAGGTGGCCACACCCTGGCCGTGAAAACGCGACCAAAGGTGCATTTTCGCGGCTTGGTTAGTGAGATAGGGGGAGCATTTGCTCCCCCTATCTTCTCACACCTTTCCCCTCTGGGTTTTTGCCTATAAAAGGGCAGGATTTTCACTGAAAATGGGATGACCATGCAGAGATAGGAATTATCCAGTTTTTTATTCTTTGTAGTGTAGGTTTTTATTTTTCTTTTCATGTAATTTTTAGTTTTAATTTATGTAAATCAAAGGATATCAGAGTTTCATAGGAGAACGAGAATGAAGCTTACGCTGAGAGTGACATCGGTGTAAGATTTCCTTCTTTCCTCTTATTGTTATGAAATCGAATCTGTAGTTTTCTTTTGTATATACTTTGTTTTTGTGTTCTTCTTCTTCTTCTTTATTTTTCTTCTTTTGGAACAATTGCTCTCTAAGTGAGTCTAAAAGCATCGAAGGAGCCTTGCCTTTACGAGTGCCACCGGTAGCTCATGACGATGGTGAAAAACACCTAGAGGGGGGGTGAATAGGTGTGAATGCTAATCTAATGATCTTTTTAAACTTTTAATTAAATGAGTGATGCAACGATCTCTCAAAACACGACTAAGAGCCGAATACCCCTTGCGAGGTTCTGAACTCCTTCCTCCCAATTCCCCTAGATATGGGTTAGAGGTGCGCAATGCAATCGTGTTGTATTGAGGTGTGATCGATCAATGCCAAGTATGATGATGAGAAATGAGATGCACACAATGTAACACAACAAGTATAGCAAGTAAAGTAAACAAGACAAGATTGCACAAGTAGAGAGTTAGTTCTCAAGCAAATAATTCAAGACAATATAAAGCAAGAGAAATGTAAAGCAAGAATAACGCAAAGGCAATCGCAAACAAGATGATTTGTTTCGAGGTTCGAGCACACTTGCTCTAGTCCCCGCCTTCACCTCCGTGAAGGGTTTCCACTATCCACCGAGGATGCCTTTACAATTGGTCTACCGAAGACCGAGCACCGAGCTCCACCAAGTACAAAGGACCTCTACCGAAGAGGTTGCTCCACAAGGAAAGGAATACAAGAACAAAGTGATCAACCACAAGATCACTACACTATTTCTCAAACTCTTTTACAAACACTCTCACTTCAATTACAACTTCACTATAGAATGAGTATAGGATTTTTGGCTCTATGAAGTGTGGTGAGAAAACTTCAGTTGTAGAGTGATATAGAGAATCAAACACAACTGAAAAACAATCTTGAAAGAGTAGGAATTGAAAGCTTCAAACAATTTTTTTTCTTTTCTCTTTTGAAAACAACAAAACTTGAGGATTTTTATAAGTCATATGAAGGAGAGACTTCTCCTCTATTTATAGGGTTGAAAATAAGTTAAAAACATTTTCTTTTCACCTAATTCAACCTGCAAAAGCACCCCAACAACTCTCCAAAAGTCTGTTAAAACAGAAAAAGAAAACAGATTTTCAGAAAATCTCAAAGAGGAAAGAGCCGTTGCTAAGTTGCAGGCTTGGCGGTCGACCGGTCCGGTCGACCGCCAGGCCAGCTGGAAGTAGCCGTTGGCTCCCGGTCGACCGGCTCGGTCGACCGACCCAAAAGGAGGAAACACAGTTTCCTTCTTCCGGTCGACCGATCCGGTTGACCGAAAATTCCCGAGAGCAGAATGCTCTCCGTCGGTCGACCGGTCCGGTCGACCGACGGACATGCACAAACAGTGCATGTCCAGACACAGCGCCGGTCGACCGGGCCGGTCGACCGATGTTGCCTGACACTGAAAAACTGGGCTGTTTTGAGTTAGAAAAAATTTTGATAAATATTTTAAAAATACATATAGCTAAGTATTATGCAGAAAATAGTTTATACACATGTTTTAAACAAGTTTTTCAGGATATAAAGCTTTGGTACATGTATATATAAACTAAGGCATAAAACTTAGAAATAACCATTTTCAAAAACTATTTTCAAAACATAGGAAATACATGAAACAAGTGTGTGTGCAAATCCTAGAGCCAAATTTCCTATATTCAAACTTTAACATTCTAAACTTACAAACTTCTAAAGGACTTCAAAGCTATTCTTCAAGGTGGGCTATCTTCACTTGATCTTCAATATTGCAACTTGAGCCCAAATTGAATTGTCTTGAGTCCAAAAGCCTTGTATTTGAGTGAGAGTACTTCTAGTATGATAATAAACCTGAAACACACTTAAATAACAATTGTTATTAGTACAAATAACTAATATGTTTTGTAATCATCAAAATACACTAAACAAGGGTGATTGTAACCTTGGGCCAACAATCTCCCCCTTTTTGATGATGACAAAACATATAGGTTATTGAAACAAATAAAGGAGGAAAAGCTTGGAAAGCTCCCCCTCAAACAATGCTATGTATTTATCATGAATATGAAAAGCTATGTAAGCATACATAAAGCAAAACACAATAGTTTTTGTCAAAAACTCAAAGAAACACAAACTTTCTTTTTATTCATGAAATGAAACTCAAATAAACTTAAACACTTATTTTCCAAATATCTCAACAAACTTAACAAACTCTTATTCTCCCCCTTTTTGTCATACATCAAAAAGGGTTAAAAAACAAAATTTTAATTTTAAGAATCTATAATACAAACATTCAACTCACCACAAATAAACGAAAATCTAGCATAATCTAAAGGTTTAGTAAAAATATCGGCAAGTTGAAAATCGGTAGAAACATATTCAATAACAATATCACCTTTCTCATAATGATCTCTAAGAAAGTGATACCTAATGTCAATGTGTTTGGTTTTACTATGTTGATTTGCATTCTTTGTCATGTGAATAGTACTAGTATTATCACAAAATATTTTAACATGATCAAAGTGTAAATCATAGTCAAGGAGAGTATGTTTCATCCAAAGAACTTGTGCACAACAAGCTCCGGCCGCAACATACTCCGCCTCGGCGGTTGATAGGGCTACCGAATTTTGCTTTTTGGAAGACCAAGATACAAGACAATTACCTAAGAATTGACATGTTCCACTTGTGCTCTTCCTATCTACCCTACAACCCGCATAGTCGGCATCCGAAAAACTCTTCATTTCAAATAATCCGGTTTTAGGATACCACAAACCCATTTCAATAGTGCCCTTAAGGTATCTAATTATGCGTTTAACCGCTATTATGTGAAATTCTTTAGGACAAGATTGAAAACGTGCACAAAGACAAACGGAAAACATAATATCCGGCCTACTGGCCGTCAAATAAAGCAAGCTACCAATCATGCTTCTATAAAGTTTAATGTCTACACTTTTACCTTGTTCATCCTTGTCAAGCTTTGTAGTTGTTGCCATGGGAGTTTTGCTTACTCTTGATCCTTCAAGCCCAAACCTTTTGATTAGTTCCTTTGTGTACTTGGCTTGATTGATGAAGATCCCATCCTTCCTTTGCTTGATTTGGAGTCCAAGGAAATAGTTGAGCTCCCCCATCATAGACATTTCAAATTCATCCTTCATGCATGACTCAAAAGCTTTGCAAAGAGATTCATTAGTAGAACCAAAAATAATATCATCTACATAAATTTGCACAATAAGAATGTCATTTTCTACATGTTTTGTAAACAAAGTTGTGTCAATTTTACCTTTCTTAAAACCATTTGAAATCAAAAATGAGGAAAGTCTTTCATACCAAGCCCTAGGGGCTTGTTTTAAACCATAAAGAGCTTTATCTAATTTAAAAACAAATCCGGATGTGTAGGATCAACAAACCCGGGGGGTTGTTCAACATACACCTCCTCTTCAATAAATCCATTTAGAAAAGCACTTTTAACATCCATTTGAAATAATTTGAAATCTTTATATGAGGCAAATGCTAGTGTCATCCGTATGGCTTCAAGCCGTGCTACGGGTGCAAAGGTTTCTTCAAAATCGATCCCTTCGATTTGAGTGTAACCTTGGGCAACTAACCTAGCCTTGTTTCTAACTACATTACCCGATTCATCCAACTTATTCTTAAAGATCCACTTAGTACCAATTGTTGGTCTATCGTGGGGCCTAGGAACAAGGTGCCAAACTTGGTTGCGCTCAAATTGATTGAGCTCCTCTTGCATGGCTAGCAACCAATATGAATCGGCCTTGGCTTCGAGCACATTTTTGGGTTCTATGCGTGAAATAAAAGCAAAGTGGCCACAATAATCTTGAATTTTAGAGCGAGTAGTTACCCCTTTTGATACTTCACCTATGACGAGGTCCTTGGGATGATGAGGATTGAATCTCCAATCCTTAGGTAGTGGTTGAGTAGGCTCCACCTCATTTGTTTGATGTTCATTTCCTTGGGCCTCTTCCACTTTGGCTTCACTTCCATCATCATCCTTTGGCTTGTCTCCCATGGTAGAAGCATCCTCCAAGGTGACTTTCTCCAAGCCTTCATGCAAAGCATCTATTTCTACAACATTCTTAACAAACTTGTTAGATTCCTCAAACTTAACATGAATAGACTCTTCAATTGTCAAAGATGATCTAATGAAAACTCTATAAGCTTTACTAGTGTTTGAGTAACCTACAAAAATAGCCTCATAAGATTTAGGATCAAATTTTCCTAAAAACTCTTTTGTGTTTAAAACAAAGCATTTGCAACCAAAAACTTTAAAATAGGAAACATTAGGTTTTCTAGAAAAATACATTTCAAAAGAAGTTTTGGTAGTATTTTTACACAAGAAAACACGATTTGATATGTAGCATGATGTATTTACGGCCTCGGCCCACAAATAATGTGGTAGACCATATTCACTTAGCATTGTCCTAGCCATCTCTTGTAATGTTCTATTTTTCCGTTCAACTACTCCATTTTGTTGTGGAGTTCTAGGACAAGAAAGTTCATGCTTTATTCCATGTTCATCACAAAAAGTGGTAAAGGGTTGGTTAATGAATTCACCTCCTCTATCACTTCTTATTCTCAAAATCGAAACATCTTTTTCTTTTTCAGCTCTTTTCTTAAAAATTTGGAAATATGAAAATGCTTGGCTTTTATGTTCAAGAAAGAAAACCCAAGTGAATCTTGAAAAATCATCAACCAAAACATAAGCAAATCTATTCCCACTTAGACTTTTGGTTTGTGTGGGCCAAATAGATCCATATGGATTAACTCCAAAGGACGTGATGTCATGATATCCTTAATTGACTTGAAAGAAGACTTAGTTTGTTTCCCAAATTGACATGCGTCACAAACTCGGTCCTTTTCAAAATTCAAACAAGGAATACCTTTCACCATTTCCTTTGTGTTTAACCTAGAAATGTGATCAAAAGAAATATGCCCTAATCTCCTATGCCACAACCAAGAGTCATCATCGAGGGCTTTCAAACAAGTAATATTACAAGACATATTTAACATGTCAATCATATAAACATTACTTTCACGAAAACCGGAAAATACACAAACATTAGAAATTCTATCAATAACTTTACAAGCAACATTATCAAAAACAACATCAAAACCTTTATCACAAAGTTGACTAACACTCAAGAGATTATGCTTGAGGCCATCAACTAAAACTACATTTTCAATTAAAGGAGAGGTGCCAAGTTTTACATTACCAATACCGATGATTTTACCCTTGGCGTCATCTCCGAAGGTGACGGTGCCACCTTCATGATATCTTGATATGGTTGCAAAGTTGTTGATGTCCCAAGTCATGTGCCTTGAGCAACCGCTATCAAGATACCACAAACCTCTACGTCGTTGGGCTTTGGAAAGTACCTACATCATTTAAAACAATTGTTGACTTTGGTACCCAAACTTTCTTGGGTCCTTGAAAGTTAGTGTTACGAACCCAAACATTATGATGTGATGCACTTAGTCTATCATAACAAAAATTAGCTAAGTGTCCTTTCCGCCCACAATGTGAACATGAGTACACTTTTCTATACATGAAAGCATAATGTATAGTGTGAGCATGTTTTGGGGTTTTGCCATGTTGTTTAGGTTGTGTAGCATGAACATGAACATGAGCATGAGCATTTTTCTTTGAGGCTTGTTTCTTAGGAAACATAGCCTCAATTTTCTTCTTGTTAAACTCACAATCTTTCAAAACAACACTTAATGTGTCTAATCTTTCCTTAAGCATAGAAACTTCATTTGAATCAATTAGTGGGGCCTTACCTTTGCAAGAGATCTTATATTTTTCAAAATCATTTTTGGTAGTGGCCAAAGTGGAAACCAACTCATCCTTTTCTTTTGTAAGAGTAAAAACTTGAAGACTTAAAGATTCATTTTCCTTTTTCATTTTAATATACTTTTTCTTTAAGAAATCATAGTTTTGTGACAACTCAACAAAAGCCTCTTCTAACACATCCATAGAAAGTTCATTATCATGAGAAGGGGAAGAGGTTACCTTGCTTGTGCCTTCATTAGCCATGAAGCACATGTTGGCGGTGTCTATTTCTTCCTCGGATTCGGTCTCCGAATCCCAAGTTGCCTTCATAGCCTTCTTCTTGTAAGGCTTCTTTGAAGTGGAAGGCTTTGCTTTTTCCGGACACTCCGCCACAATGTGTCCCGGTTTTTGGCAATTGAAGCATATGATCTTTCTTTCTTCTTTGCCTCCTTGCCATCTCCTTCTACCTTGGTACTTCGCCTTGTTGTACATCCTCCGGACATTCTTAACAAGGAGTGAGAGCTCCTCATCATCTTCTTCTTCATCATCTTCATCGAAGTGTGTAGCTTGACTCTTGAAGGCGATGGTCTTCTTCTTGGTAGGAGCCATGTCCTCCCTTGCTTTCCTTTCCATCTCATGGGTTTTGAGGTTCCCAATGAGACCTATGAGCTCCATCTCTTCATTGTCATTGAGTTCCTTCAAGGTTGTAGCTTTAACTTCCCATGAAGGAGGAAGAGCCCGGATGATCTTCCTTACTCTTTGATCATTGTTGATATCTTCACCTAAAGAAGAGAGTCCATTAGTAATCTTGGTAAATCTTGTAACCATATCATCTATGGTTTCATTGTCTTGCATGCTAAATGTTTCATATTGAGACCGAAGAAGGTCAATCTTAGCCTTCTTTACTTGTGAGGTCCCCTCATGAGTGACTATCAAGTGTGACCAAATCTCAAATGCGGATTTGCAATGTATAACCCTAGCTATGTCATCATCATTTAGGGCTTGAAGAAGTGCATAGTGAGCTTTGGCATTGGCATCGAATTCCTTAGTCTCTATTTCGGACCAAGTGGATTCGTCACCGGGGGGTACACTAAAGGACTTAGTCACGGCCTTTGCAACTCGGCTACCTAGAGATTGCAAAAACACGGTCATCTTAACTTTCCATATGGGAAAGTTAAGTCCATCAAACTTAGGAGGGGTTTTAATTCCATCGGCCATTTTTACTATATGAATATGAATGAAATGATTAGCAAATTGGATCTTCTCTAAGGTGGTTAAACCAAATCCTAGAGTCCAAGCTCTGATACCAATTGAAAAACACCTAGAGGGGGGGTGAATATGTGTGAATGCTAATCTAATGATCTTTTTAAACTTTTAATTAAATGAGTGATGCAACGATCTCTCAAAACACGACTAAGAGCCGAATACCCCTTGCGAGGTTCTGAACTCCTTCCTCCCAATTCCCCTAGATATGGGTTAGAGGTGCGCAATGCAATCGTGTTGTATTGAGGTGTGATCGATCAATGCCAAGTATGATGATGAGAAATGAGATGCACACAATGTAACACAACAAGTATAGCAAGTAAAGTAAACAAGACAAGATTGCACAAGTAGAGAGTTAGTTCTCAAGCAAAAATTCAAGACAATATAAAGCAAGAGAAATGTAAAGTAAGAATAACGTAAAGGCAATCGCAAACAAGATGATTTGTTTCGAGGTTCGAGCACACTTGCTCTAGTCCCCGCCTTCACCTCCGTGAAGGGTTTCCACTATCCACCGAGGATGCCTTTACAATTGGTCTACCGAAGACCGAGCACCGAGCTCCACCAAGTACAAAGGACCTCTACCGAAGAGGTTGCTCCACAAGGAAAGGAATACAAGAACAAAGTGATCAACCACAAGATCACTACACTATTTCTCAAACTCTTTTACAAACACTCTCACTTCAATTACAACTTCACTATAGAATGAGTATAGGATTTTTGGCTCTATGAAGTGTGGTGAGAAAACTTCAGTTGTAGAGTGATATAGAGAATCAAACACAACTGAAAAACAATCTTGAAAGAGTAGGAATTGAAAGCTTCAAACAATTTTTTTTCTTTTCTCTTTTGAAAACAACAAAACTTGAGGATTTTTCTAAGTCATATGAAGGAGAGACTTCTCCTCCATTTATAGGTTGAAAATAAGTTAAAAACATTTTCTTTTCACCTAATTCAACCTGCAAAAGCACCCCAACAACTCTCCAAAAGTCTGTTAAAACAGAAAAAGAAAACAGATTTTCAGAAAATCCCAAAGAGGAAAGAGCCGTTGCTAAGTTGCAGGCTTGGCGGTCGACCGGTCCGGTCGACCGCCAGGCCAGCTGGAAGTAGCCGTTGGCTCCCGGTCGACCGGCTCGGTCGACCGACCCAAAAGGAGGAAACACAGTTTCCTTCTTCCGGTCGACCGATCCGGTCGACCGAAAATTCCCGAGAGCAGAATGCTCTCCGTCGGTCGACCGGTCCGGTCGACCGACGGACATGCACAAACAGTGCATGTCCAGACACAGCGCCGGTCGACCGGGCCGGTCGACCGATGTTGCCTGACACTGAAAAACTGGGCTGTTTTGAGTTAGAAAAAATTTTGATAAATATTTTAAAAATACATATAGCTAAGTATTATGCAGAAAATAGTTTATACACATGTTTTAAACAAGTTTTTCAGGATATAAAGCTTTGGTACATGTATATATAAACTAAGGCATAAAACTTAGAAATAACCATTTTCAAAAACTATTTTCAAAACATAGGAAATACATGAAACAAGTGTGTGTGCAAATCCTAGAGCCAAATTTCCTATATTCAAACTTTAACATTCTAAACTTACAAACTTCTAAAGGACTTCAAAGCAATTCTTCAAGGTGGGCTATCTTCACTTGATCTTCAATATTGCAACTTGAGCCCAAATTGAATTGTCTTGAGTCCAAAAGCCTTGTATTTGAGTGAGAGTACTTCTAGTATGATAATAAACCTGAAACACACTTAAATAACAATTGTTATTAGTACAAATAACTAATATGTTTTGTAATCATCAAAATACACTAAACAAGGGTGATTGTAACCTTGGGCCAACAGATGGATTTTGAGTTTCATTTTGTATCACTTCATACTTGCAACGTCTTGATGATATAATGTGGAGGAAACGGGAATCAACTCTTATGGGCTATACGTTGATCGCCTCACTTCAAGGTAACATCATTGCAAAAGATTTAAGGTAGGTATTTGGCCAAAAGAAGTAAGTAATTTATTTTAGTTTCTTTTCTTTTCTTTATTCTTTAGTTTAGAACACTAACAACACCCACTTCTTTCCATTTTCAATTTCTTTGTAAATAATCATTTTCTATTTTTTTTCACTTTCTCATTCTACCACTTTCTTCCTCACTTAATTTTAACCTAATTTTTCTCTTTTTTTTTAAAGAACTAAAGAAGAACTTTAACTAAACTTTGTATCTTAAAAGAAGACTTACTCAAAAGCTTCCATCGCTAGTCCCTCCTTATGAATCACGACCCGTATAGCTACTTGCTATTGCGATAGAATTGAGCACTTGCACATCTTTATTTTAAAGTTCTGAAATTCTGTATTTAGTGTGCAGGTCTTAACTCAATCATTCCACTCGAACTGAGTTTTCTTTCTTCAGCTTGTATAAACCTTCACACTTCTCTCCTTTCAGGGTTAGATTTTCTCCTTGGTTAACTGTGACTTGCCTTGTTGCACTTAGATCTGACATCCTTCTTCGTGGAGCACTCCTATGGATATTAGATTTTAGTATGCCTCCGGGACATACCAGACTGTCTCCAGAGTGCGCACCATCCCATCTCTTTCTGTAATCTTGACTGTCCCAGTGCCAATGACTTTGCAAGCCTAGTCATCTACCATCTTAACACCCTTTCCTCCTTTGCAATTAAGGAGTTGAACAGCTCTTCTTTGGAACATACATGAACCATACTACCTGAATCAAATATTCATCCTTTACCTTGAGAAGTGTTGTCTTCAACATAAGAATCCATTAATACTTCGATGTCCTCTACACGCTCAATGCTATGTCTGCCTCCGCAGCTCACTCCTTCTTTTTCAAACACTCTTGTCAATACTTGCAGTCATTCTTCCAATGACCTTCTCTGTGATAAAAGTGACATGCCTTTGATGAGCTCGAACCTTTCTTTTCTTCTCCTTTTCCTTTCTTTCCCGTGACCACCAAACCCGATCTGTCTGCTCGTCTTAATTTGAACTTTTCCTAATCTCATTAGATAAGAGATTTGATGTGACCTCCAAGATGAGAGTTTACATACCGTTGAGCATGGTAGTGACATTGTAAACTGTCTAAAAATCACTGAAGATAAGTTATCAGATGCGGACGTCACTCCAACGCGAAGGTCGTATTTCACTCAAAACGCGTACCTCACGTCAATGGTAAACACAAAATTGTGTCTGTCCAGCATTCCCCTTTAAAACACAGAGCTCAACCAAGCCTGCGTTCTAGTTCAAACGTGGATCTTAACTAAGCATGCGTTCCAGTTCAGACGCGAATATCAACCAGAGTCACATTCCAACTCAAACGTGGAGCTAAGCCAAAGCACATTCCAACTCAAATGCGGACCTCAACAACTCAGCGTCTCAACTCAAACACGAGCCTACAAGGTCCGCATTTCAACAACAGAATAGAACTCATGAGGGTCTCGTTTTTATTGTAACTGCTCCCACTACTAGGTCAATTAACACCCACGTAATATTGGGAGTTAATCTCCATTATGGAGGAATTTTATGGGACAATTTTAGCCCTTAATTCCACTATAAATACCCATGAAAGCTATTGAACAGGGGGTACTTTTTTTTGGAGAAAGAGAAAAACAGCTATAAAGTTCAGAAACTTTAGACATTCAAGAGAGAGAGAGAGAAAGAAATTTCTTCTTCAAAAGGAGAACTTTAACATTTGTCGTATCTAAGTGGAGTTATCTTACATCCTTAAAATGATCCAAGAGAAGTTTATCGTTCAACCGGTCAATAAAAAACAAGATTCACTCTCCATCACCATACAAAGAAACCAGCCTTAAACAAAGGGGAAATTCAAATATCCTCCCCTCTTTTGTAATCAGATCGTGTCTGTTGTAATTTTTTTGCAATTAATAAGAATTTTACTTCACATTTTTTTGATCAAACAAAAGATGGCGATTTCGCTGAAGACTATTTTCTCTACTGACGAGAAAGTCATGGCGCAAGCCGACGTCAAGCTTATTGGATCAATAGTCAAGTTGCTCGCGTCGAATTTGACCAAGAAAAATTTGAAGAGTTGTTTGTTCAAGTTTTAATAGCCCAAAAGTAACACGACAGTCACAAAGTCTCTTTGGGGATCCGTTCTCAAGTCTCTTGGGAGACTTCTCCAAAAATGGCCTGCGCGATTGCTCACAACGCAAGCGGTGCCATGTCCAGTGAGGTTTTGAAAACCTCCCGTGTAGCCCATACGGCCTGCTTAACGTCTCTCAGGAAACCCGTAAGACCAGTATGCTAGCTCACAAATAAAATGACGATGAGGGCCAATCTTGCCATCTCTTTTCTTTTCAGACTCTGCAATTTTAGGTTGCTGGGGGTTCTCAACAGGCCCTGAGACTCAACCGGAATGCTGAACGTAGACGAAAGCATCGCACCCATCGACAATAAATCAAAGATTTTGCAGTTGCAATCTCTTTTATAGATACAAAATGTGAGGCTCAGACCCATGTTTCTTTGTAGCAACACGAGACCCGTGTTCTTCAAACACGTGTCTCAACGCTCAAAAAGCGAGGTTCGCATTTTTGTTCTAAGACGCGAAACCCGCATCCATGCAGACACTGAATGCGAGGTCCAGACCCGCGATTCTCTGAAGCAACACGAGACCCGCGTTCTTCAAATGTGAAGCAACACGAGACCCGCGTTCTTCAAACACACATCTCAACACCCAAGTGTGAGGTCTGTGTTCTTGTTCCAAAATGCGAGACTAGCATCCAATCTGTGCCAGAACGCGACTCTCGCATCCTTACTACTAAACGCGAAGTTTGCGTTTTGAAGCAGACTCTGCCAAAACGCGAGGCTCAGACCCGCGTTTCATTATAGAAACGTAAGGTCTGCGTCCAGTCTGGTATGTCCTTGAAACATACTGAACTAAAAAGCCCTCACCCCAAAAGATTTAAGCTAGTCCCTTAGATACTCCGGCAATGGATCTAAGAGACTACTTGACAAAGAAGAGGAGCGTCCATCAAATTACTCTCTAATACTGTTGTGAATGGCTCATCATGGCAGTACTTTCTGAATGCCACTGCAACTCTCATACGAGCAAGTTGTCGGTACTCAATCAGCTGTCAACCGCCGGTATTCAATCGGCTGTCAGCCGCCCTAGTCGCTAACTCAGCTAAGAGATGTCGAAAAAGTCCTTCTCTGATGTGGAGTACCCTGAGGTAACTTCAAATATGATGGGTTCATGCACTACACTGAGCAAGTCAAAAAGGAAGCAACCGGTCATCTGCTTTGGTGAGTCCGACAATGAACCTTCTTTCTGGTTTAAAAGAAGTACTGAGCAAATCAGAATGTACCGGCACACCCGCATTCAGACTGGCACAATTTCCCGGTGAACAACAGTGCCCTAGCTAGGGGCATTGACGTAAATGAGATGCACCCCACCATCGCGGAATCCCAGGCCTCTAACTCTTCTATAGAGAAGAAGCCTTTGAATATATGGCGGGCACTCCCGAAGAAATGGCCAAGCGATTCAAAGAGTAGGCCCAAGTTCAGAGGGAACAACTCGGTATGATTTGAGCTCAGTAAGAATCTATCGATACCGTTAAGCAAATGCTAGTACAGTTGCTTAAAAAGAAGGAAAAGGGTCCAAAGACCAAGGGGAAAAAGAAGGAGGGAGAAAGATTTTCTTCTTAGGATACTAATGAAAAGCACCTAAATCCCGAGTCCCCCAAACCTTCATATAAAGAGGAGGATGTCTTAGAAAGCAGATCTCGTCACTCAAGGAGGATGAGCAATTTAGAGAAACGCCTTGAAGTCCTTGCGCACCGAGGCAACCTTCAAGATGTGGGGGTAGTCCGACCCTACCCACCAGAATGTAATACAGCTCCCTACCCTCCAAGGTTCAAGGCATCAATCCTACATACTTTCAATGGTATAGGGTCACCGAACCCACACATATACTAGTTTAAATTCTAAACCGGAAACGTAGTATCGAACAGCGCCATCATGGCTCATTTATTCATTAGCACTCTCAAGAGGGTTGCCTTTGAACAGTTCATTAAGCAGCCTGTCGGCTCTATCAAAATTTGGGCCAATTGAAAAAGCTATTTCTAGTTCGCTTCTTCGAGGATGATACGATGGTAGTAATGCCGACTCTGCTCACCATGAAGCAAAAGAAAGGAGAGTCCGTCAAAGCTTTTGTGGAGAGATTTTGGAGTATGACACTTCGTTGTCCAAGTGGCATGTCCCAGTCCATACTAGTGGGAACGTGTTGCCATAACCTACAGACTGCACTCTTCACCCAGATAGGAGTGGCAGAATGCCCAATTTGAAAGCAGTTGGTGCAATAAGGTGAGCAGGCAGAGAAAATAGTCACCCCGGTCAAGACTGAAGAGAAAGACAACAAACCAAGACTCGACAAATCGACACGACGCACTCTAGAGTCATCTTCTCAGTCAAAAAGACAAGATACCCTAGCAACGGAGGTTAATTCCCCTTCGAAACCCCAGTCAGCCAGAGGGGTGGAGCTCCCGGCCAAGCACGTGCTAGTAAATTATACTCCGTCAAGGATGAGCATGTGGTCTCACAGTTCAAGTTACTCCAGAAGAGTAACAACTCAAATTGCTAGAGATCAGATGCATGACGAAGTCGGGAAGACTGATGATCCTAACTACTGCTTATATCACAAGATGTTGGAGCATCTTACTATGAACTACTACATCTTCAAGGATGTTCTTCAAGTTCTAATCGATGTGGATGTCCTCAAATTCTATCCAGACCAGAAGAAAGTGACGGCTAACATGACATCACTTCAATTAGTAAAGAACTCCCATAAGTACTAGATAGGGTGGTTCCCATCCCGAAAGGGGAACTGAGGGTGATTAATACTGATCCCTACAACAAAAAAGAGAAAGGCCTTATCCCTATCCCTACTCCTTGAGAAGAGATAATGTGGGTGACATTATCAAAAGCCAATAATGGACAACTGTCATACACAGAAAATTTAAGGCAATGCATATTGCTAAAAAATCTGTTTGCCAGAACATATTGCTTTACAAAATACATCTTCTGTAATTGTTTGTTATGCTATTTGATTTTTCACACTCCTGTTTTTAATCCAACAATAATTGGTTGATTGAAATTACCTAAAAAACGTTTAGACTTGCATTCTTAGGGATTTGTCTAATTACGTTTTTCATTTCAATTATTGTTGAAGAAAGCTGGAGACAAGGTACGTTTGCATAGCATATAGCTTAGGAACATTCTTGGGTGATTAATTGCTTTTTGAGTGTTACCTTTCTATATCTTGCACACTTTCACTAAATCATCTTAAGGAAAAATTCAAAGACAAGATAAGATGGGGGAGTCATTACCCTTCCTTGGCTTACAAACAATCTCAACTTAAAAACTTATAACCGTTAGCCCTAGGGACATCTCGGACTCACTAAGGATTGTCCTAAGGGGAAAGTTGTTAGAAGTTGACTCTTACCAAATCGGTGTCAAAGGTCAGGGATTGAGAGTTGAAACCCTAAAGGTTGGTGGTTTGGCTTAATTAGGTCTGTCGCTTTTTGTGCAGGTTCCTCCCACCAATCTTGCCCCGATTTAGTTAATTAACTTGTGGTCAAGTTCTGCAATATACCTCCTATGGATAGTCAATAGTTAGGAGTCATCTAGATCTCCTTAGAATAGGCTCGACTACTTTTTCTTTCTTCTTTTTTACTATTAGTGAACTTATTTGTGGTAGTGTTTGTGTATGCAAGCGTGGTCGAGAAATCCAAACACATCTAGGTTAACTAGAAACACATAATCTCCCAAGTTAGAAAACAAACCATATCCGGTTATGACTCAACCAACATCTTTACAGGATAGGTTCTACCCCATTAGAACCTCACTTCCATCTTGCATCCAACTTCCATCGATTGATAACAACAATTTTGGACTTAAGCCTTAGTTCATCAATACACTCCCTAAGTTTCATGGCTTAGAGTCCGAAAATACATATTTCTTCATAAGAGAATTTGAGGAGTATGCTTAATGATGAAAATCTCACACCTTGTAGATGATGATATTAGGCTGAGATTCATCCCATTTTCTCTTAAAGACTTAGCCAAGGAAGGGCTATACAGATTAGCAGTTGGTTCCATCACACCGTGGGATGATTTCATCAAGGTCTTCTTGAAGAAATTCTACCAACTCACATGATTGCTCTCATTAGGAAGAATATCATGCAGTTCAAGTAAGAACTTAGTGAACCGTTTTGGAGGTACTTTAAACGCTTCAAAGACCTTCTCCAATGTCCTCAATATGTCATAGAGAAATGGTGACAATTCTAGAAATTATGTGCCAAAGGGAATTCTTGAAAAAAGATAAAAATGAAGGATAAGATTTATTTGAGGATCTAGCTGAAAAAAATCAGCCAATGGGAACCGACTAATGAAAACTCTAGGAATTCAAATCCTATCTCTTCAAAAGGTCTCCATTCAATTGAATCATCCATCCCTGCACAAGCTAAAATTGCTACCCTAATGAGAAGATTAGAAGCTCCAAATCCTAAGGAGCCAATTCTTGTAAACAAGTCAGCCCAAATTAATTTTCAACTCCGGGTTGTACTTACTGTCAAGCAATTAACCATGTGTTTGAGAAGTGCTCAAATTTCACGCTTAACAAATGTGTCCCGAGTCGACGAATGCGGCCGTTTCAAGGCCCAATAATGATTCATATGCTCAGACGTACAATCCTAGTTAGAAGAATCACCCAAATTTTTCATGGGCCAAAACAATCATGACCACTTAAGGTCAAACCATTTCCAACCCAAATTTCCCAATTATTATCATAATTCTTCCAATCATCGACCTAACTTTCATAATTATCAACACAACTTTACCAACCAAGCTCCACAACCTCCTTCCAAGGTCCTCCTACTGACAAGAAATCGACTGATTCTGTCACGCCCCGCTTCCCATAATCATATGGAGTATGGGGTGTGATAATGGCCAGTAGATACTCACGAAGAGTGTAATCTCTTTCATGAATACCTTAAACTATCAATAAGGAGCAGGATAGCAAAAGCACATATATAAAATACTGAAACATAAGCAATATCATCCACCATATCTGAATAAGACAAGATAAGTGATCGGTCATATATATTGCATATATATTATCACATTATCATGTTTATTTTCTAATAAATCATATTAGTAATTCTTATTTTTATTTAATAGTATGCAGGCCCATTGCTAAAGGAGAGGGAAGAGAAACGAGCTGAAAAGCCCATCAAAATTCTGATTTAATTCAGAATTAATTCGAAATCAGAAAATCAGGGCAGATCAAGGCAAATCAAAGAAGATAAAATCAGTTGAAAATCGGTTAAGATAAATCTTCACAAATCAATTGGTTAAAGCCAAAGATTAAAGACACTTTCATCAAAATCCCGGACCTAAACTGAAAATTCAGCTAAAGATAAACGAAAATCGAGGAACCAGAGAGGTGTGCCCCCCAGGTATGGCCACCTGGCCATACCCAGGCCGCGAAAACACGGCCAAAGCCGCATTTTCGCTGCTTTGTTGAAGAAGTGGGGGAGCATTTGCTCCCCCTATCTTTATATGCTCTCCCCAGTTTGTTTTGCCTATAAATACTGGGTTTTTCAGAGACCACAGGGAACGACCATGCAGAAATAGATTCTTAGGCCAGTATTTCATTCTTTTTAGTATAGATTTTATTTTTATTTTTATATAATTTTCAGCTTTCATTTATGTAATTCAGAGGAGATCAGCATTTTATAGGAGTGAAACTTGTGCTAAGAGTGACCGGTGTAAGTTGTTCTTCTTTTCTCTTATTATTACGACATTAAATCTATAGTTACATTTTTATGTTCTTCTTGTTTTTGAGTTCTTCTTCTTCTTTTCTACTTCTCTTCTTTTGGTACGAATTGCTATCCAAGTGAGTCTTATAATATTGAAAGAGCCTTCCCTTTGTGAGTGCCACCGATAGCCATGACGATGGATTTTAGTCTCAGTCTGTATCATTTCATACTTGTATTGCCTTGATGATGTAATGTGGAAGAGATGAGAATCAACTCTTATAGGCTATGCGCTGATTGCCTCCACTTCAAGGTAACATCGTCCTTCATATTCAAGGTAAGTATTTGGCCAGAAAAGGTAAGCATTTCATTTAGGTTTTCTTTGTTTTCTTTTAATTCTTTAGTTTAGATCACCACAATCTGCCAACCATTTTAATCTTTTTAATTTCTGTGTACAAAATCCATTTTCTATTTTCTCCACCTTTTCAATCTACCACTTTCTTCCTAACTTAACTTTATTTTCCTTTTCTTTTAAAGAACTAAAAGAAGATCTTTAACCATTGATTGTAACTTAAAAGAGAACTTACTAAAAAAAAGCTTCCATCGCTAGTCCCTCCTTATGGATCACGACCCGCATAGCCACTTGCTATAGCGGTAGTATGAGTACTTGCACATTCTATTCTTAAGTTCTGAAATTTTGTATTCTTGTGTGCAGGTAAAAACTTAATCAAATTTTGGCGCCGTTGCTGGGGAGAGACGGTAAGTTATTTTAGATTTACATTTTTGGTTAACTTTCTTCTTTGTTCTTGGTTATAAGTTTAACAACAAGGAAATTTTTGCTGCAGTGGACATATAAGTGGCCCTGGACTCTGCTCTAGAAAGTAGAGCCCAAAAGCTCTCAGATTTGCTACATTCCAGTGGCAATCTGAGTGAACTACTAACCTGTATTTTTGCAGATTGGCTGATTGCAAAGCTAAAATTCTGTACCTATTTATTTCCTTGTTTGTCTTACTATACATACTTTCTAATCTCAACAGTCAAATGATGTTCGTTAAATACTAAAAAAGTTTAGACTTTACATTTAGGCACGTGTCTAATTTGTTTACATTTTATATTACTGTTGAAGAGTGCTAAAGTAAAAGGTACGTATGCATAGCATATAGTTTAGGAAATATTCTTGAGTGATTATTTACTTATTGAATGTTACTTTTCTATATTCTGCACACTTTGTACAATCAATCTAAAGGGCTTGTCCTATAAATAAGATAGGTGGGGAACAATCTCCTCACTCACTAATCCAAGCCTAACTAAAACTGAGTAGATGTTGACTCTAGGGACATCTCAGACTCAAAGGAGACTGACCTAAGGGGGAAGTTGACTAGAATTTGACTCTTGTCAAATCGGTGTCAAAGGTTGGGGATTGAGGGGTGTGAAACCCAAAAGTTGGTGGTTTGGCATAATTAGGCCGTTGCTTAGGCACGAATACGTCTCACTGATCTTGCCCCTAACCGGCCGATTAACTTATGGTCAGATTCTGAAATATACCCTTGTGGATAGTCTAACCAGTAGGAGTCGTTTAGGCCTATGGTTTACCGTAACTTAGATTCGATTTTTTCTTTTTGTTTGCTTATTTGTTTGTTTCTCCTTGTTTAATTTTGATAATTCTTCTGTGTTATGACTTATACAACAATTTTTTCAATTTTAATGGTAATCCATATTTCACCCCATTTGACTCAGATAATTTCAACCAGGTTTCTTACAATATGAACCAACCAAAAACACCGGGTTGGACTTACCCGAATCAATACAACTCATAACCCCAATCTTTTGACCATAATTTCTAAAAATAATTCCAACTCTTCACAGAGTCAATGGGGATTCACCTCCCCCAAGTTCAATTTTCAACCAACTTGTCCTCCTTATCCACCTTGTCCACAATTTTCACAATATTAATTTCCTAATTTTGCTTCCTATACTCGTTTCTAGACCAACCCATTGAAGAAATATCTGAGCTAAAAAAGAGTATAGAAGCCATGCAAGAGGCGAACGAAAATTCAAGCCTCCTCAATTTCACAATATTTCCAAGGTTCATACTCAGTTCCACCAGTTCAAAATAGAAAACCATCAATCTTGAAAATGAGTATGCGTGAGTCCGAGCAACAATCACAAAATCTGATGGACTCACGATTTCACCACAAATTCTAAAACAAAACTTTATCTTTTCAAGTCCAATCGCAACAAAATGATGAACCAATTGACTATGAAAAGCTGCTTGAAGTCATGACTCAGGATCAAATCACTCATAATCATGACATAGATATAATGGTCAAAACTCTCCATTTTCACCCTTTGACCATTCCTGATGTCACTAATTATTCTGTTAGAGTCAAAGAATCATATTGTTTTGGAAAATAAGATTCCATTTCAGCACACCCATTTGAACTTGCCCAAACTCTAAATTTTGAAAATCACATTGACATTTTGTTAGGTTATCCTTTTCCTAAAATTGAACTTGAGAATGAATATGATCTTGAACCTCAACTTGGTAATTCAATTCTACTTCCTGATTCAATAATGACTCTGTGTCTTCACTTGATTTCAATCCTTCTCCAGAGTCCACATTGGATCCTGTGCCTGTTCATCGGGAAATTGAATCACCACTCTTTTATGATTATCATATTGAATTTGACTAAATTCATACTTTTGAAAGTTCTATTGACAAATTGGCAAGTTCTTATTTGTACGAAATTGAACTCAATGAGGAATGTGACCTTGAGTCTCAAATTTGTGATCTAGTTCAAATTTCTGAATTCATATTGACTCCTATTTTACCTGATTAAGCAATATTTTAGAGTCAGTTTTGATTCCCATACCTGTCATTCTTGAACTTAAATCACCAATCTTAGAAAATCACATTCCATTGTGGAAAAATGAATGTGGACTTGAGTTTCAACTTCTTAATTTGGACCCACTTCTTAAACAAATTTTGACTCATAAACCTTTACTTGACTTCAGTCATTTTCCTGAGTCGATTGTAGTTCATGCCTTCCTGATTCCAGATCAATCATTTTATCTTCTCATACTCAATTTGAGACAGAGGTGTTGATAATAATGACTCTGAAATTAGTTAAAATTTGAAAATTAGATGGGGTAAAATTATTAATAAAAATCATTCATATATACATCATTTTAGTGGGTTATATTAAGAGGTTTCTGGTGGGTTCCTCCGAACGACGCAAATTAGATTGGGCCGCATTTCGTGGACCAATCAGACCACCATCAGAACCACCACCTTAAGGTAATATTTTTCTTCCCTTTCTTCTTTTTTATGCATCAATGCATTAATTCATACATTGAGGATAATGCATGAGATAGGTATGGGGAGAGTTTCTAACATAACTTAGATTTTCCTTTTATTATTTTAAAAAATTATTATTAACATTTTCTTTACTTTTAAAAAATTTAAAAATAGAAACAATATTTTGACATATTTTTTGTAAGAAATTAAGTCAATTTTAAGGAATAGGAGAATCATAATTAGAATTTCTTATACTTGATCAAAATAAGATTAATTGTTTGATTCCAAGGTTAGGAAGATAATTTAGAAAAGTAATTTAGTCTTAATTTTTACCTTGATGATATATGCATACTTTTTACACTTACACACTTTAGGTTCACAAACAAAAATTCTTATGCCTTATTAAAAAATAGAAAAAGAAAAAGAAAAGAAAAAAAGAAAAAAAGAAAAATATATATCTATTAAAAATAAACAAATCTAACTATTAATTAGCTAGGTGTTTTGGCCTAAGCAAGCCTTGGTATTTATGCGAAAGAAGATTTGATAAGTTTGAAAATATGTGTGTGTGTGTGTATATGTGTATCCTTTGATTAAGCTGGGTGTTTTTGCCTCATGAAGCATAAGTATTCACGCCTAAAAGGGGTATATTTTATAAATAAAAATCCTTTGGTTCGTAGCCTTGTTTGCTCGAATGCTTAAGTCCTTGAAGATGTTTTCTCACTTGGTACCCTAAGACTATCCGGTTTGGGTGTCACCGACTAAAGGCTCGTTACATGGGCAGATTAGAAAGCCTAATGAAATTAAGGAATAATACCACCAAAAATAAATAAATAATAAAAAATAAATAAGACATAAGAGTTAAAGTTAAGAACCCTTAGTCAAAACTTCACGGTCACGAAAGTGCATATGACCTAAGGTAAAGTAATAGACTAGATGAGAAATATAATTTGATTCCTTACTATAATTGATGACATATTTTTTAATAGAGATTAAGTTTAGAAATGAAAAGTTTAATTTTCCTATAACTTATGGATTACTTGAACTCTTACAATAATACTTAAAATATTTTTTCTCATTCAAAATGTGTTTTCAAAATACTAATACTTTGTTTCTCTTTTTTATGGATTTTGTAGGTGTAATCCACTGAAAACCCTCATGAGACAAAACTCGTCCTCTAGGAGAAACTTAGAGGTTTAACGGCTTGTTGCGCATGCTTAGTGCAATCGCGTGACCTGCGAAAGTGGACTAATAATCTTTGGTTTAGTTTTGCTGTTTTGCTCGAGGACGGGCAAAAAGATAAGTGTGGGGGTGTGATCGGTCACATATATTGCATATATATTATCACATTACCATGTTTATTATCTAATAAATCTTATTAATAATTCTTATTTTTATTTAATAATGTGTAAGCCTATTGCTAAAGGAAAGGAAGAGAATCGAGCCCAAAACCCATCAAAATTCAGATATAATTCAGAATTAATTCAAAATCAGAAAATCAGGTCAGATCAAGGCAAATTAGAGAAGATAAAATCAGTTGAAAACCAGTTAAGACAAATCTTCACAAATCAATTGGTTAAAGCCAAATACAAAGGCAGGTTTGTCAAAATCTCGAACCTAAACTGAAAATCTAGTTAAACATAAACGAAAATCGAGGAACCAGAGACGTGTGCCCCCGGGTGTGGCCACCTGCCCACACCCAGGCCATGAAAACATGGCCAAAGTCGCGTTCCGTGGCTTTGTTGAGGAATTTGGGGAGCGTTTGCTCCCCCGGTCTTCGTACGCTCTCAACCGTTTGGTTTTGCCTATAAATAGTGGGTTTTTCAGAGACCAGAGGGAACGACCATACAGAGATAGATTCTTAGGCCAATTTTCATTCTTTTTAGTGTAGATTTTTATTTTTTAATGTAATTTTTAGTTTTCATTTATGTAATTCAGAGGAAATCAGAGTTTTATAGGAGAATGAGAGTGAAGCTTGTGCTGAGAGTGACACCGGTGTAAGTTGTTCTTCTTTTCTCTTATTGTTATGACATTGAATCTTTAGTTACATTTTTATGTTCTTCTTTATTTTTGTGTTCTTTTTCTTCTTTTCTACTTCTCTTCTTTTGGTACCAATTGCTATCCAAGTGAGTCTTATAGCATCAAAAGAGCCTTACCTTTGCGAGTGCCACTGATAGCTCATGATGATGGATTTTAGTCTCAGTCTGTATCATTTCATACTTGTATTGTCTTGATAATGTAATGTGAAAGAGACGAGAATCAACTCTTATGGGCTATGCGCTGATTGCCTCCACTTCAAGGTAACATCGTCGCCATAGATTCAACGTACGTATTTGGCCAGAGGAGATAAGTATTTCTTTTAAGTTTTCTTTCTTTTCTTTTAATTCTTTAGTTTAGATCACCACAATCTCCTAACCATTTTATTCAATCTTTTTAATTTCTATGTACAAAATCTATTTCTATTTCTCTACCTTCTTAATCTACCACTTTCTTCCTAATTTAACTTTAACTTATTTTTCTTTTCTTTTAAAGAGTTGAAAGAAGATCTTTAACCTTGATTGTAACTTAAAAGAGAACTTGCTAAAAAAACTTTCATCGTTAGTCCTCCTTGTGGATCACGACCCGCATAGTCACTTGCTATAGTGGTAGTATTGAGTACTTGTACATTTTATTCTTAAATTCTAAAATTCTGTATTCTTGTGTGCAGGTAAAAACTTAATCAACAAGAAAGGAAATAAACTGAACTCACCGCAGAACAATTGAACTAGAAAGTGTTCTATGATCAACCCTCTATACCGATTTTCTGATCTAGATACTAAAAATAATAAAGGTCCGTCGAAGCGGACCAGTAAGAGTACATGAAGGAAAAAAATAGTAAAAGAGAGAATATGAAGATGTAGTAATAGTACAAGTAGGGCATTGAAATAATAAGAACAATATGATTGGAAGTATCGAGAACTGAAAGTAATAATAATAACAGGAATAATCGAGACAATAGGTCATGTACAAGGACCGTGCATGCATGATGTGACGTGTATATAACGAACAAGGAATGTCCTGGATAAGTAATTGTCGTGTAGCATAATCACAAGAACACAAGATCATAAGATAAAATAACATGGTGGGTCCAGGAACATAATGTATTCAAGATAATGCATGTCACATGAGTCTCAAGTGTCAGTATCATGAAAATATAAGTCAGGTATTAGATCAATGAAGACAATGCAGGATATGATCCAAGTGTATATGTTTAGTATTTTATTAAACTTATACTAATGCAACTTTCTTGTGCTCCATCCCACAGGACGGCTGCATATCAAACAAGTAATGTGTTAGTGGATCCTGATAGCAAGAGGATATAATTCACTATACTCAGGTATCATGTAACATGTAATAACGGGTGCGCGCATAAATCACAGGAACAGAAGAGCAAGTGTGGCATCCAAATCCACAAGAGGTCATCTTTCCAAGCACACCTCCCTGATTTTCCATGTTATCAGTCTCCCCCAGTAACCCCAGCTTGGTTAATTTCATTAATCAATGCAAGTGCAGGACAATGTATGACTCAGTATAACATAATCTAAATTTGGTATCGAGAATGTCAGTGTCAGATAGTGATTACAATGTGTACCAAGATTACGGGACAATGTAAATAGTGGTAATATCAATTGTTAAATGCATAGTAGTCCAAGTGATGTCAATGTCCTGTAATTCAAGGTCATAGTAAATCGGCCATGATCATATATCCATAATCCAATAAATATTCTCAAATAATTTCTCAAACTATAATGGTTGATTTCCTCGATTAATTTCTTATAATATCAGGATCATCATATCATCTAACATTTATCCTCAAGATTTCATATCATAATTCTCAGTCAAGATCAGTATTAATTTTGTGTTAATAAAACAGTCCACCAGATTCAAGCAATCATGCCAATATAGGTTTGTTGTGTGCATGAACAATAACGAGATGCAAAACATGAAATGCAAGACAATGTAACTAGATCATGAAATAATATCAGAAACATAAGAATTGTCTGTATAATCGGAGAAAAGAGAGTTTTAACGAGATTTCAAGGCAATACTAGTAATAAGAAACACAATATCGAGAATTAGGAGTTAAAAGATAATTTCAATAAAGCAGAAAAGTCAAAGAGAAGGGGATCGTATATACTTGCCTGATGTCATTGGAACCTGATTTTCCTTAACGGCAATCGGCACTGAGTAGAATTTGCGGCCTAAATATTGCATGAGTTAATTAGTAGACTTAACATTCTTTATTTAGTGATAAGTTAGATGAGAATGTAATGTTAAGTATTTATTAGATAAAGTATGCTTTATTATAGATTTGGTTGGTTAACATTTTCAAATAATTTAATTTTCTAAATTTAGCAACTATTTAAAAATATAATTTCATGATAAAATACATGCACAAACTAATAAATTAATGTATAATATTTACATATTACTAGATTATGAATTTTACAAATTTTAGTGACATTTAGAAATTTATTGGTAATTTTAAATAAACAACCATTAATTAATGATTATAAAGAGTATTTAATTTTATGTTATTCTAAGTAATATTACACCCAAAAAATTTACAGAGTCCCAAATTTACTTTGTAATTTTTTATGAATTTTTTGGAATTTTCTATGCTTATTTCTAATTTTTCTGAATTAAAATAAGCCTAAAAACTATAAAAATCTGAATGGGTCTGTTTACTACAATAACGGGTCTGCTACACTAATGGGTCTGGTCTGCTACAATATTGGGTCTAGGTCTGGTCTGCTATAGTGTTGGTCTGCTACAGTAATATATTCGAATTTCATCAGATTTTCTTTTCTCTTTTTTTTTCCTTCTTTTTTTAAAAATGGTTAGTACAGACCCGAACCCAGCTCTGCTGTGCACAGACCCAATGTCACAGATCCAGACCAGGCTAGGCCTAGCCTGGCCTGGGCCAAGTCTGGTCAGGCCTGGCCTGTCCTGGCTCTTGACTTGGACCTGGTCGAGAGCAGCAGTAGCTACTCTCGGCCAGAGGGCCGAGAGCAGCAACACAATTGTTTTTTGGATTGAATATAAAATTCTAAAATCAATTAAAAATTATGACAATTAGGAGACATGTCTTAGGTGTCATCTACATTTTTTTTTGGGATTTTAGAATAAGTTTTTCCTGGTGAAATTAGTGCTATTAACTAGTGTATATATCATGTTCGATTAAATGCCAAAGCGAACTATAATATATGAAAAATGCAAAATAACTTACTCGGAACGCTTCCCTTCAGTTTGAATCTTCTTCCCCTCGTTCAGCACTTAGAGTCTTGGGAGAGAAAGTGAGAGAGTAGTGAAAAGAGAGACTTGAATTTTTCAATGTGGTTTGAGTAGGAATGAGAATGGTGGATCCCCAAATAATCCCTGGGAGTTATGGTTAGGTGGAGGGAGTAGTGTGTTCAGTTGTGGTGAGTGAGAGTGAGGGGGAAAGTGTGGGAAAAGTTCGAGAGAGTGGGGGGAAGTTGAAGAAGATAGAGTGAGTAAAGGAGGTGTAAATAAATGGGACTGGGTTTTGATACCACACGCCAATATGGCACAATGGTATAGTTACTCCTCTCCCTCTTGGTCATCTTGGGATCAAGCCCCAGTGCCAACAATAATTTCCAGATTTTATTTTATATTATTTTCATTTTCATTTTGATTGCATTTTTAATAAATCAGTATTTAATTATTAGTTTATTGTATTAAACTCTTATTAATTCAGAAAAATCCTAAAAATGCATAAAAATAGAAAATGTCATCCTAAACACTGTAGTGAAGTCGAATCCCTAAAATTCATTCCTGATTGTTAAAAAAAAATCTCAGAGTCAGTCTGTGACACCGATCTATCCCAAATTGAGATCCTTCTCCAATAATTTCAAAAAATTCTAGAAAATTCAAAAATATTCGGAAATAATATCTTGAGCTAAAACAATCTCAATCTGACTACCAGGATGATTAAATTGGGTATCAGATACAAGTATTGACACACATATATAGGGAACCGAGGCTTACATCCTACCCAACTTATAAAAAGAATTTCATCGTTGAAATTCAGCAAGGCGTCGACATATGAATAGAAGCAGCATCTATGAGAGTTATGATTGTTCCAGATCCATAGTCGTGTCAATATGATATAACCAACTACCAAACAAATATGAATCATGATCCAACGTATTCATCTGCCAAAAGTATCATCATAAGTCCGTGATCAATTGAGTTTCCAGAGTTCGATCATCCTTAATATTATTTAGTCTTCCGATCCACTATAGTCATGTTTATTTGATAAGATTACTCTCACCATTTATAGATCAAATTCTTAAAGTCTATCTGTAACAATACTCCATTGATTTATTCTTTTAAGTCTTTCGATCCACTCTGATCGCATCGAATTCAGATATCTCAATCATGTTATCATTCTTGTAACAACACTCCAAAATTAGATTATCTCTGAGATCACTACATATTGCTCGATACACAATCCCTCTGGTTATTATATCCTCAAAATCATTAAGATCTCAAATAATCTTAAGTTCTCGAGTGCATGTTTTATACTCATCCACAGTATCACCATAACACAACTTCAGATCACAGAGTCACTACTGGAAGATCATTAGTCCAGGTAGCAGCCACTGATAGAAATTTTCAGGATCAAATATTAATGATCAGTAATTAGAGGTCTTCAAAATATGCCCATAGTATTAATTAGTTACTGTCTCAACCCTCAATATATCTTTTTGATTGATCTATATATTCTTGCTTTTATATTTCTGCTTCAGATCCTCAAAGTTTGAGTTTTAAATTCATTGATCTTCATAAGAATTCAGGTATATCTATCATCAACCTAAACCACGAATAGTCTAACTAGACATGATCATGCTGGGCGGAGTAGGTACAATAACTACATGGATGAAAAGTCACATTAGGGTGACGGTTCAAGGGTTCTCGGGGATCGATTGTACAAGTATGGAGTCAGAGGAGGAGGTCAAATGGCTATTTACTCAGATAATTTCATGAATAATTATCATATATGCAACCTGATTGTATATATATGGCATATAATCTTACTAAACCTGGCTCTGATACCAATAAAATTATGTCACATTTCGCTTCCCAAAATATAGAGTACGGGGACGTGGTGATGGCTAGCAAATACTCATGAAGAGTGAAATCTCTTCTGTGAGTACCTTAGGTTATCAATAGTGAGCAGAATACACACATATATGCATAAACAACCAAGTGTAGGAATAAAAACGCATATATGAAATACTAAATCATAAACAATATCATCCACTACATCTGATTAAGACAAATCAAGAAATGAAACTGAACTTACCGAAGAACAACTGAACTAAAATATGATCCACGATCAACTCTCTATACCGACTTTCTGATCTAGATACTGAAAAATAATAAAGGTCCGTCAAAGCGGACCGACAAGAGTACACCAAGGGAAAAGAACAGTAAAAGAGAGAATATGAAGATGTAGAAATAGTACAAGTGGGATATTAAAATAATAAGAACAATATGATTGATAGTATTGAGAACTGAAAGTATAATGATAACACGAATAATCAAAACAATAGGTCATATACAAGGACCGTTCATGCATGGTGTGATATGTATTTAATGAACAAGAATGTCCTGGATGAGTAACTGTCATGTAGCATAATCACAAGATCAAAAGAACACGAGATCACAAGATAAAATAACATGGTGGGTCCACGAATATCATGTATTCAAGATAATGCACGTCACATGAGTCTCAAGTGTTAGTATCATGAAAATATAAGTTAAGTACTAGATTACTGAAGACAATACAGGATATGATGCAAGTGTATATGTCTAGCATTTTATTAATTTTATACTAATACAACTATCTATGCCCCATCCCACAGGATGACTACATATCAAACAAGTGATGTGTTAGTGGATCCTGATAGTAAGGAGAAACAGTTCACTGTACTCAGGTATCATGTACATGTAATAACAGGTGCGCGCATAAATCACAAGAATATAAGATCACGTGTGGCATCTAAACCCACAGGGGTCGCCCTTCCAAGCACATCTCCCTGATTTTCCTTGCTATAAGTCTCCCCTAGTAACCCCAACTTGGTTAATTTTATTAATCAATACAAGTGCATGACAATCTGTGACTCAGTATAACATGATCTGGATTTGGTATCGAGAATGTCAGTGTCAGATAGTGATTACAACGAGTACCAAGATTACAGGACAACGTAAACAGTGGCAATACCAAGTGATAAATGCATAGTAGTGCAAGTGATGTGAGTGTCATGTAATCTAAGGTCATAATAAATCGATCATGATCATATATCCATAATCCAATAATATATTCCCGAATAATTCCTCAAACTATAATGGTCGATTTCCTTGATTAATTTCTTATAACATCAAGATCACCATATCATCCGACATTTATCCTCAAGATTTCATATCATAATTCTCAGTCATGATCAGTATTAATTTCATGTTACTAAAATAGTCCACCAGATATAAGCAATCATACCAATATATGTTTGTTGTGTGCATGAACAATATGAGATGCAAAAATGAAACGCAAGACAATGTATTAGATCATGAACTAATATCAGAAACATAAGAATTGTCTATATAATTGGAGAAAAGAAAGTTTAACGGGAAATCAAGGCAATACCGTAATAACGAACACAATATCGAGAATTAGGAGTTCAAAGATAATTACAATAAAGCAGAAAAGTCAAGATAAGGAGATCGTGTACACTTGCCTGATATCATCGGAACCAGATTTTCCTTAACGGCAACCGACACTGAGTAGGATTCGCGGCCTAAATATTGCGTAAGTTAATTAGCAGACTTGACATTCTTTCTTTAATGATTAGTTAGATGAGAATGTAATGTTAAGTATTTATTAGATACGGTATAGCTTTATTATAGATTTGGTTGGTTAACATTTTCAAATAATTTAATTTTATGAATTTAGCAACCATTGAAAAATAATAATTTCATGATAAAATACATGCACAAACTAATAAATTAATATATAATATTTACATACTACTAGATTATGAATTTTACAATTTTTAGTGACATTCAAAAATTTATTGGGAAATTTTAAATAAACAACCATTAATTAATGATTATAAAGAATATTTAATTTTATATTATTCTAAGTAATATTAAACCCAAAATAATTCTGCAGAGTCCCAAATTTAATTTGTGATTTTCTATGAATTTTTTTGAAATTTTTTGTATTTATTTCTAATTTTTCTGAATTAAAATAAGCCTAAAAATCAATAAAAATCTTAACGGGTCTGTTTGCTACAGTAACAGGTCTGCTACGTAATGGGTCTGGTCTGCTACAGTAATGGGTTTAGGTTTGATCTGCTACAGTGTTGGTCTACTACAGTAATATATTCGAATTTCATCAGATTTTCTTTTCTCTTTTCTCTTTTCTTTTTCTTTTTCCTTCTTTTATTTAAAATGGGTCGGGTCGGGTTTGTAAAATAGACCCGAACCTGGGTCTACTATGCACAACCCGGACTAGGTCTATAGCACAGACCCAGACCAGGCTGGCCTGGCCCGAGTCCGGCCAGGCCTGGCCTGGCTCTCGGCCAGGACCTGGCCGAGGCCGAGAGCAACAACACAATTGTTTTTTGATTGAAAATAAAATTATAAAATCAATTAAAAATCATGACAATTAGAAGACATATCTTAGATGTCCTTGCATATTTTTATTGGGATTTTAGAATGAGCTTTTCATAGTGAAATTAGTGCTTTTAACTAGTGTATACAACTTGCTCGATGAAATGCCAAAGAGAACTAAAATCTACGAAAGTGCAAATAACTTACCCAGAACGCTTCCCTTCAGTCTGAATCTTCTTCTCCTCGTCCAACACTTCATAGTCTTAGGAGAAAAAGTGAGAGAGTAGTGAGAAAGAGAGAGACTTGAGTTTTTCAATGTGGTTTGAGTAGGGATGAGAATGGTGGAATTGCCTCTTATATAGGCACCACCCATCCCCGAACAACTTCTGGGAGTTATGGGTACGTGGAGGGACAAATGGGTTCAGTTGTGATGAGTGAGAGTGAGCAGGAGAAGGTGTGGAAGATGTTGGAGAGAGTGGGGAGAAGTTGGAGAAGATGGAGTGAGTAAAAAGGAGGTTTAAACAAATGAGACTGGGCTTTGATACAACACGCCAATGTGGCACAATGGTATAATTACTTCTCTCCCTCTTGGCTGATCTGGGTTCAAGCCCCAGTGCTAGCAATAATTTTAGATTTTATTTTATATTATTTTCATTTTCATTTTTGTTGGAACTTATTTTGATGATAATAAATGTAATTTGTACTATTTTTGTGTATTTTTTAGATATTTGTTAAAAGTCTTGATCACACACAAACTAGTCCTATTAGTAGACTTGATCCTTCCTATTAGTAGACTTGACTCTTTTTATTAGTTGACTTGACCCTTCTTATAGTTGACTAATGCAATGTCCAGTCGACTTATCAACTTTATTAGTCGACTTATACATGTTGTAGTCGACTAATAGTTCTCTGCTAGTCGACTAATAGCAGTTTCTAGAAACTTGCATATCTATATCAGTCTTAATGTAGTCGTCTTACTTTCTACCCTAGTCGACTAACCCAGGCAAATCTTGTTCCCCTAGTCGACTAATCTCCATCCCCTAGTCGACTTATAACAATTTCTGACCGTTAAACAGTTATTGAATTCTGGTGTTTATCTAATGTTTTAATATTCAAATTTGTCATGATAACTGCCCTAACTGACCATAGATTTTAGCTATAAATAGGGATGTTGTCTTAAGCTAAACACACCAATTCAATAATTAGTATTTTGTCCAAACTCTGTTGAAAATTCTATTTTTCAGAAAACTAGTTCTACTTTCTGTTCTTCACACAAATTCCAATTCTCTAGTGAAGAATTCTGAGAGTTCACCTATAAGAGTCCTTGTTCACGACACATACAAGTTCTCAAAGTATAGGTTATTTTGTAATCACTCAAAAAGAAGTATTGTACAAGATTATCTTCTTGTGTTGAGAAAGCTATATAAGAAAATTTATCTTCTTGGTGTAGAGAAGAGTTGTACGGATTTGACAAAAGTTGTCTGTCAAGTGGTGTAGAAAATGTGGTTTTGGGTGTACAAAATCAAGCATAAGAAAAATCTCAAGCGGGTTACTTGGGACTGGATGTAGGTCAAGAGGACCGATCAGGATAAAATATCTTGTGTTTGCGTTTATATTTTTTGAGATTTATTTCCTTTCCTGTAAGTTATTTTATTTAACGCTAACTATCTTTATTTGAGTATTGTGTTGACATTATTTTTAGATCATACAATTGGTATCAGAGCCCAGCATACCGGTCAACACTCTACAAAGATGGCAACAGAGTTTCCTTCATCATAATTCAGAGAAGGACATTCTACACAACGTCCACCACTATTTGATGGATCCAACTATAACTATCGAAAGTGTAGAATGAAGATCTACTTGCAATCCTTAACTATGAATTCTGGAACATAGTAGAAGCATCGTATGCCAAGCCGACCACAAATTACAGAGCCCTGCATACCCGGTCAACACTCTACAAAGATGGCAACAGAGTTTCCTTCATCATAATTCAGAGAAGGACATTCTACACAACGTCCACCACTATTTGATGGATCCAACTATAACTATCGGAAGTGTAGAATGAAGATCTACTTGCAATCACTTAACTATGAATTCTGGAATATAGTAGAAGCATCGTATGCCAAGCCGACCACAAATTATAGTGCGTGGAATGAAGAACAAAAGAAAGTTGTAAACCTTGATGCCAAAGCAATGAACGCACTTTTCTGTGCCTTCAACAAGGAAGAATTCATCATCACGTGTTCACGGCCAGATCTACAAATCAAATATGGCAGATTTTACAAGTAACCCATGAAGGTACAAATAAGGCTAAAGAGTCTAAAATTTCTATTCTTTTCACAGGTTTGAACTCTTAAATATAAAGGAGAACGAAACAATTTCAGAAATGATTACAAGATTCACAGACATTACAAATTTCTTAGCATCCCTTGGAAAGGAATACACTCAAGTTGAAAAGTCAGAAAGGTTTTTCGTGCACTTACATCAGATTGGGAGAAGAAGACCACTGCAATAGAAGAAGCAAATGATCTCTCAACGATATCATTAGAAAATATTATTGGTAATTTAATGGCATATGAAGTGCAACTTGAAGATCGGACGAATGATGAACTTTAACTTCAATCAAAGAAGAAAGTACTTACCTTCCATACATCCTCAGATATAGACGATTCAGATGATGATGAAGAGGAGATGGTAATGCTCTCAAAGAAAATTCAGAAAGTTTTTGAAGCAAGGTAAGTTTAATCATATATTTTAATTGTAATAAAACAGGTCATATGAAGAAGGATTGCCCATTGCTCAAAAACAAAGGAAAATTTAGAGCAAAAAGTTCAAAAAGAAGAAAGATTATCAAGCATCATGGGAGAATAGTGATTCATCTTCCTCAGATGAAGAAGAAGCCACTGAACATGCAAATGTTTGTTTTATGGGTCAAGAAGAAGATGAGGTACATATACTGAACTATTAGATGCATTTCATGAACTATATAATGATCTTAAGAATGAAAAAATGAAAAATAAAGTTTTATCAAAAGAAAATTCTGTTTATGTTTCTCAAATTTCTTCTGTAAATTCTCAAAAGGATGACTTTGAAAAAGTTATATCTTCATTAAAAAAGGATAATGAGAATTTCTTAAAAGAAAATATTTTTCTTAAAAGAGAAACTATGTCTTTAAATTAAAGAATTTCTATTTTAGATAAAGACATGACAAGTTTTAAAATAAATATGAAGAACTTTTGAATAAAGTGACAAAGTTTAATAAAGGAAAAGAAAATTTAAATGATATATTGTCATATCAAAAGGTTTCATATAATCATTTTGGACTTAGATTTTTAAAAAAAAGCATATTGGTCTTGGTTGTTCAAAAAATAATGTTGAAAAAACTACACAAGTCTACAAAAAAATAATGATAATTCTTTTGCTAAGAAGACCATGAAATCAAAGTATAAATATATTGGATTCCTAAAAATCTAAATAATATGGACAAAAATGCTTATATTATATCATTTGTACATGATATTTGTAATTCATGCAATTATGTTTATACTAACAGATGGAAACCAAATTCAAATTGGGTTTGGATTCCTAAAAGTTAATATTTTGATCATGTTATAATTGGTGCCCTTAATAATGTTTTATCTTATAGGTACCATACAAGGAAAAGAGAATACTTAATGATATAAGTTATTTCTAACACTTGAAAATAATCATATATATGCTATGATGCAGGGGGAGAACACTCGTTAAATTTATTTGTTATAACCTGTTATCTACAGGGGAGTTTCTTTATAGGGGGAGCTTGTGCGTACACACATTGTCATCATCAAAAAGGGGGAGAATAATGAAACTTATTTTGATGATAACAAATATAATTTGTACTATTTTTGTGTATTTTTTAGATATTTGTTAAAGCCTTGATCACACACAAAATAGTCCTATTCGTAGACTTGACCCTTCTTATTAGTAGACTTGACTCTTCTTATCGGTCGACTTGACCCTTCTTATAGTCGACTAATACAATGTCTAGTTGACTTATCAACTTTATTAGTCGACTTATACATGTAGTCGACTATCTCTGTTGGTCGACTAATAGCAGTTTCTAGAAACTTGCATATATGTATCAGCCTTAATGTAGTCGACTTACTTTCTACCCTAGTCGACTAACCCAGGCAAATCTTGTTCCCTAGTCGACTAATCTCCATCCTCTAGTCTACTTATAACAGTTTCTGACTGTTAAACAGTTATTGAATTCAGGTGTTTATCTAACGTTTTAATATTCAAATTATATCCTGATAACTGCCCTAACTGACCATAGATTTCAGCTATAAATAGGGATGTTGTCCTAGGCTAAACACACCAATTCATATGATTAGTTTTTTGTCCAAACTCTGTTGAAAAATTCTGTTTTCTAGAAAACTAGTTCTACTTCTGTTCTTCACACAAATTCTAATCCTCTAGTGAAGAATTCTGAGAGTCAACCTATAAGAGTCCTTGTTCACGATCACAGACAAGTTCTCAAGGCTTATAGGTTATTTTGTAATCACTCAAAGAGAAGTATTGTACAAGATTATCTTCTTGGTGTTGAGAAGAGGTGTATAAGGAAATTTATCTTCTTGGTTTAGAGAAGAGTTGTACGGATTTGGCAAAGATTGTTTGTCAAGTGGTGTACAAGGTGTTAGTTTTGGGCATACAAAATCAAGGATAAGGAAAATCTCAAGCGGCTTGCTTGGGGACTAGATGTAGGTCAAGAGGACCGAACCAGAATAAAATCTCTTGTGTTTGCGTTTGCATTTTCTGAGATTTATTTCCTTTCCTACAAATTATTTTATTTAACGCTAACTATCTTTGTTTGAGTATTGTGTTGACATTATTTTTAGATCCTACAATTTTTATTTTTATTGCATTTTTTAATAAATCAACATTTAATTATTAGTTTATTAGATAAAATTCTTATTAACTCAAAAAAATTCTCAAAAATTAACAAAAATAGAAAATGTCATCCTGAACACTGTTGTGAAGTTGGATCGCCAAAATTCATCCCCGATTGTTAATTAAAAATCTCAGAGTCAGTCTGTGACACCAATCAATCCTGAATTGAGATTCTTCTCCAATAAATCCCAAAAAATTCCAGAAAATTCAGAATATTGGAAAATTATATCTTGAGCTGAAACAGCCTTAATCTGGCTATCAGGATGATTAAATTGGGTATCAGATATCAGTATTGACTCATATATAGAGAATCGAGGGTTACAGATTCAGAGAAGATTTAGCATCCTTTATGCAAAATACGGGATAAGTCATATCTAAGTTAGAAGATCAAATGAGTTAGATAGCCAGTTCCCTAAGTGAAGGCCCAAAGGGACTTTGCCTAGTCAATCAGTAACTAATCCTAGAAACTCTAGTCAAGCTCATATGGCTGAAGAGGAGCAAATGAATTAATGTAATGTTCATACGTTGAGGTCGGGAAGGAAAGTTGATAATCAAGTGTCAATGCCATCCAATCCCATTCAGCACAACCACACACAAGCATTCACCTCATCTAGTTCTAATCCATCCAAATATGACGAGTCTGAAAAAGACAAGTCAGCCAGTCAGGTGCACAAGCCTATAATACCATTTCCAAATAAGCTGAAGAATAACAAGCAGAATTCACATATAGATAAGATAATTGAGATATCCAATCAAGTGAAGATATATATGCCACTTCTTGCTGCTATCTAACATGTCCAGTGCAAAATTCATTAGGGACATTTGCACCAAGAAGAGAAAGACTAATGTACCTAAGAAAGTCTTCTTAGCAACTAACATTAGTGAGCTACTGTCGGGTCCAATCCCATCAAGTACAAGGATCCAGGTTGTCCTACCTTTGCATGCACTATAGGATAAGCCGAAATTAGTCGGGCACTCCTTGATTTGGGAGCAAGCATCAACTTGTTCCCCTTCTTAGTTTATCAACAACTCGGGTTGGGCAAGCTTAGTCCAACTCGAGTTACTATCCAATTAGCTGACCAGTCAGCGAAAGTTTCCAAGGGGAAATAAATGATGTTCTTATCCTGGTCAGAAAATGTATCTATCCTGTTGTTTTCATAGTTCTTAAGACACAATCTATGCGCAATCCTAGGTCTTAAACTCCCGTTATCTTAGGGCGTTCGTTTCATGCTATTACCAATGCAAGTATCAACTATAAGAACGGATCCATAAGGTTAACTTTTAGAGACATAACTAGAGAAGTCAATGTTTTCAACTTAGGAAAACAACCCCGAGATACAGAGGATCAAACTTTTGAAGTCAACCTTATTAAGAACATAACAACTGAACATAGGGAGGAATTGGAGCTAGAAATTGAAAGTGAGATTGAATTGGAGTCTACAGAATTTGATCTTGACCAGATTGTCAAGTTTACTGTGAGTAGCGCATCAAGCCCTATCTCACCAAATTTGGAGCCAACAAACTTGACTCCTCCTTCCATTGAGACTTCCCCTTCTGTAGATTTGAAAACTTTGCCCAATCATCTCAAGTACGTCTATCTACGCGAACAAGAGACTCTACTAGTCATCATGGCGTCACATATGACTGCCAGGTATAAAGAAAGCCTTTTGTTTGTTCCATAGGAAACATAAGTAAGCAATTGGTTGGACAATGGCCGACATCAAAGGTTGAGTCTAGCCATAGTTCAACATCTCATTCATCTCAATGAAGAAGCGACGCCCAAGAGAGACCCGCAACATAGGTGGAACCCTATAATGCAAGAGGTTGTTCGCGCTAAAATTTTAAAACTTCTAAACAATGGGATCATCTATCCCATTTCTGATAGCCAATGGGTTAGTCATGTCCATGCGGTTTCTGAAGAAATTTGTTTCACCGTGGTAGAAAATGAAAATAAAGAGTTGATCAAACTTCGACTTCCCATGAAGATTCGAATCTGCATTAACTATAAAAAATTAAATGTTGCAACTCATAAGGACCACTTTCTACTTCCCTTCATTGACCAAATCTTGAACGTTTAGCTGGCCACGAGTATTACTGTTTCCTGGACGGTTACTTGGGTATAATCAGATTCCCATAGCTCCGGAGGTTTAAAAGAAGACCACGTTCACATGTTCATTTGGGACATTTGCTTATCGTCAAAATGCCTCTCAGCCTATGCAATGCCCCAACAACGTTTCAACATTGCATGTCGAGTTTATTCTCCGACATGGTAGAACGATTCTTAGAAATTTTCATGGATGATTTCTCCAATTACGGAGACTCATTCGATCAATGTCTTTACCAACTTGAAATCATCCTCCAATATTGTGCTGAGAAAAATCTGACACTTAATTGGGAGAAATGCCACTTCATGGTAAACATGGAATTGTCTTGGATCATGAATTTCAGAGAATGGAATTGAAGTGGATAAGCCAAGATCGAGTCCTAGCTAAGCTCCCTAAACCGAAATGTATCAAAGATATCCGATTCTTTTTAGAACACGCTAGTTTTTATCGTAAGTTCATTAAGAACATTAGCAAAATTACTGGACCGTTAACTAACCTTTTAGTTATGGATGTGCCTTTCACTTTTGATAGTGGACGTCTTAATGCTTGAGAGAAGCTAAAGAATGGGCTTATGTCTGCACCAATTATTTCTGCACCGGATTGGTCAAAGCCATTTGAAATCATATGCAACGCTTCAATTTTTGCTATAGGCGCTGTCTTAGGATAATGCATTGATAACAAGCAACACGTGATTTATTACTCAAGCAGGACTCTCAATGATGTGCAATTGAATTACACTACAACCAAGAATGAATTCTTGGCAGTGGTATTTGCGTTAGAGAAATTTTGTCCCTACCTACTTGGGTCCAAAGCATCATTTTCACCGATCATTCTGCGCTAAGATACCTTACGACAAAGAAAGATGCCAAAGCCAGACTAATTTGTTGGATCTTGCTTCTTCAAGAATTTGATCTCGAGATTCAAGATAAGAAAGGCGTAGAAACTGTCATTGCTGACCATCTCTCGCGCATCCCAAATTCTTCATGCAATGAATTGCCCACAATGATGACTTTCCCGATGAACAACTTTTAGTTGCCTTTAGTGAACCTTGGTTTGCCGATATAGTAAACTACTTAGTCACAAATCAAACTCCATCTCAGTGATCGAAACATGATGTACACTGGTTCTTATCTCAAGTCAGGGATTTCTTTTAAGAGGAACCATATCTTTTCAAGTACTATTCCAACCAAATCATTAGGAGATGCATTCCCGATGAGAAATTAAGAGTGTTCTATCCTTTTGTCACAAACTTGTATGCAGTGGACACTTTGGTCCTGCAAGATAGCTGAAAAAGTGCTACAAAGTGGATTCTATTGGCCCACTTTGTTCAAAGATACTTATGACTTTTGCAAGATGTGCCCTAGATGCCAAATGGTACGAAGGATTTCAAGATGAAATACGATGCCCCTCAACGCAATTCTAAAAATAGAACTCTTTGATGTTTGGAGCATCGACTTTATGGGTCCTTTTCCTAACTCACTTGGAAACCAATATATATTGGTTGTTATGGATTATGTGTCGAAATGAGTAAAAGCCATTCCTAGCAAGACTAATGACAACAAGATTGTTCTCATGTTCTTGAAAAAGAACATTTTTCTCACGCTTTGGAACCCATGAGCCATTATTAGCGACAATGGCAGTCATTTCTGCAATAGAACTTTTGAAGCTCTTATGCGAAAATACGTCATAACACACAAATTGTCCACACCTTACCACCCTCAAATTAGTGGGCAGGTAGAAGTTTCCAATAGACAAATTAAACTTATTTTAGAGAAGACTATGAGCCAAAATCGGAAAGATTGGTCCAACAAACTTGTAAATGCCGGACTATAAAACCGCTTTCAAGAAGATTCTAGAAATATCTCCATATAGATTAGTCTTTGGAAAGGCTTATTACCTACCCGTTAAGTTAGAGCACCGGGCTTTATGGGCAATCAAACAGCTAAATTACAAATTTCTGGATTAAAGGAGTTGAGAAATGAGGCCTATGAAAATGCAAAGATCACTAAAGATAGAGTTAAAAATTTTTAAGATAAATATATCATAAGAAAAGCTTTTGTCCCCGACAAAAAGTCTTACTCTATAATTCTAAACTTCATCTTTTTTCAGGAAAGCTAAAGTCGAGATGGACTAGGCCATTCGTTATTAAGATCGTGTTTCCACACAGTACTGTAGAAATCAGTGACACCAAGAATGAGAATGATTTTAAGGTAAATGGTCAACGCCTTAAACCTTTCTTGAAATCAGTTCCGGTAAATAGAACTACTATGGGTATATTTGACTCAGTGTATCGTAACTTCATCTCTTTCACATTTTATTTCATGCATCTATATATTTCTTTCATACACTAGGGACAATGCATGAGATAGGTGTGGGGAAGGGTTTCTAACTTGACATATAATATATATGTGTGTGTGTGTGTGCGCCTGTGTGTACACACACACACACACACATATATATGTACACACACACACACACACAGAGAGAAAAGAGAATCAATATTTTGACCTATTATTTGTAAGAAATTGAGTCAAATTTAAGGAATAGGAGAATCATAATTAGAATTTCTTATACTTAGTCAATAAAATTATTTGTTTGATTTTTAGATTAGGAAGAAAAATTGGAAAAGTAATATAGTCTTGATTTTTACCTTGATGAAATATGCATACTTTATACACTTACACACGGTTCAAAAATAATGCCTTATAAAAAAAGAATATATAAATATATATATATGAAAAATAAACAATTCTAATTATTGATTAGATAGGTGCTTTGACCTAAGAAAGCCTTGGTATTTATGCAAAAGGTAATTAGATAAGTTTGAATATATATATATATATATATATATATATATATATATATATATATATATATAATATATATATAAAATCATCTGATTAAGCTGGGTATTTGTGCCTTATAAAGCATAAGTGTTTACGCCTAAAAGCGGTCCATGTAATTAATAAAATTCTTAAGCTTTGTGGCCTTGTTTGCTCGAGTTCTTAAGTCCTTGGGGTGTTTTCTCAGCTGGTGACCTAAGACCGTCTGGTTTGAGTCACTAACTTAAGACTCATTACATGGACAGAATAAAAAGCCTAATAGAACTAAGGGATAATACCACAAAAATATAAAAAATAAGGCATAAAAGTTGAGTTAAAAAACTCAAGTCAAAATTTCACGGTCACGAAGGTGCATATCACTTGGTAAAATAATAGATTAGATAAGAAATACAGTTTGACTCTATACCTTAATTAATAACAAGTTTTTGAATAAAGACTAAGTTTAGTAATAAAAAGTTCAATTTTCCTATAACTTATAGATACTTGAATTTTTACAATAATACTTCAAATATTTTTCTCATCTTTTCAAAATGTATTTTCAAAATACTAACAGTTTATTTCTTTTTTGGATTTTGTGGGTGTAATCCATTAAAACCCTCACGAGACAAAACTTGTCCTCTAGGGATAACCTAAAGGTTTAAAGGCTTACTGCATATGCTCAGTGCAGTCCGTAACCTACAAAAGAGGCCCAATAACTTCTTAGTCTTTTGAGTTTGCTCAAGGATGAGCAACAGATAGGTGTAGGGATGTGATTACATTTATTGATGTTTATTGGATGTTTAATACTAAATTTCTACATCTATTTTGTAATAAATTCTGCTAATTTCTTATCTTAATGTCTTATTTTGCAGGTTTGTCTTAATGAAGAGAGAGAAGATAAGACTAAATAAAAGCCAGTTAACTTCTGATTTAATTGGATCTATTTGGTTAACTGAAGATAAAACAAAATAAATACAGTTAAAATCAAATATAGAAGAATCATTTGGTTAGCTTAAAGAATTAAAGATATATTGTTAAAAATTCAGAGATCCAAGAGAGAGATTTGAAATCACCTAGAGGGGGGAGAATAAGTGATGGCTATACAAGTACCAAATAATGCGGATTAAAACAACTAATTAACAATAAACAATAACAATAATAAGACTTGCAAGAAGGTAAACAAATAATAGTGCAAGTAAAGGAGAGAGAGAGTTTAGAGATATGTGGATAATCGCAAACACGAGAATATATTTCGAGGTTTGAGCTACTGCTCTACGTCCCCGCCTTCAACACGATGAAGGATTTCCACTATACTTGATCCCACCGGATCATCAATACAAGTTCTCACTAGAACTCTTTGGACACACTTGTCCTCTCTCACGGTGCCGCAACACAAACTAGGAGTTCACTAGATCGCTTGAGGCCATAACCTCTACAAATTCTCAATATGAAGAAACGGTGATCAACACTTGATCACAAAACAAAGCTCACTTGCACAATCCTACAGCCAAGATGAGGAGATGAAACTTTTGAGATTGTGTAGTGCAAAGATCTAGAAGAGAAGTAGAGGAAAGCTTCAAGCTAAAAAGATTGGAAATTTTGGCTCAATGGAAACTCTTTTGCTTAAGGGCTAAACTTTGAAAAACTCTGATCTTTAACTTGTAAATCTTTTGTTTTAGTTGTAGAACACTCCCTCTATTTATAGGGGATGAAAACTGGGTTAAAAAGGCCAAGAGATTCGTTGGGGGAGATCCCAACAAAAATCAAATCAGAAAATAGCCGTTGGAATCTGTCAGCAGATTCTGACTGCTGTCGGTCGACCGGTCCGGTCGACCGTCAACGGTCAGATTTTTCGATCGTTGGGAAAGCAGTCGACCGGGCCGGTTGATCGAAGTCCCAAATAGAGAGTGACCACTCTCTGTTGGTCGACCGAGAAAAACAGAGAGCACTGCTCTTGCTCTCGGTTGACCGGTCGACGATCGATGTGCACACATGCACAATGGTGCATGTCGGTCGACCGCCCAGTCGACCGACAGAGCAGTTCAGCTCTGCCAGCGGTCGACCGTGAGTCTACCGGACTAGGCCAAAAACAAATTTTTGAAAGGGCTTTTTGAAGATAAAAATTTTGATAAAAATTCTTTAGATTGGTATATACAAAATAGAGTTCTAGGGCTTATAATATCAGGGTGTTATCATAGATCAACATCAAAATGATTTGAACTTTATTTTGATAAAAATTCTTTTTCTAAACAAAAACGATTTTTCCAAAAACTTGTTTTTCCAAAAACGAATTTTCAAAACTTTGTTTTTCCGAAACTTGGTAAGAAATTTTGTAATAAAATTTTGTTTGTAAGCATGAAGCAATATCAAATGTGTGTGTGTGACAATCCCAAAGTTATCAACCTCTATTATCTCGGTTTTGACAAAATAGACTATAAATCCGTACTAAAATGGAAAATGTAAAAATACAAATCTTGTAGTAGTCTTCTCAACTTGTTTGATTCTAGAACTCTTCTAGTGTGCTAGGCTCTAGGATCTAAATCATCGCGGCTTCCAAATGTGAGTTTTGTGTAGGAGCCGTCAATCAGCCTATGTTTTTACCTGAAACTCATTTAAAATAATCTTGTTAATTGCTAACTTCATATGGCTTGTAATCATCAAAACTTAGGGCTAATGGCCTTTGGGCCAACAATCTCCCCCTTTTTGATGATGACAAAACATATGGAGTTATTACAAATATTTTGGGTGGAGACTTCAAGTGAAGCTCCCCCTTAACATATGCATATAAAAGAATATGATATGAAGATCTAAATGCATGACAAAGGCATGTATATGATATGTTAATAAACACATATGCCAACCATCCATGCACGAAATAAAAATGTATGCATATCTGGTTACCTCGATTCATCCATAAATACCTCCATCCTCTAAAATAGATGATTGGGTCAATAATAACATAAACACAATATACAACCAATCACATATGCCAACTGGGGATAAGAAAGATAACTGACATAACATACTAAAAAATGTCCATACAAGATAGGAGGTACATGCCAACCTCAAAACCACATAACATAACACATGTCCACAAACACCAAACACAAAATGTGTCCAAATACATGTAGAAAAACAACAACCCAAAATAACACAGAAATAACTAAATAACTCCCCAAATATCTCTCCCCCTTTTGACATCATCAAAAGGGGTCACTGATTATCAGAATCATGTCCACCAAAATCAGAGTCCGTCAGTAAAGTAGTCGGCGGAGGTGGAGCAGAAGAAGAAGAAGTCATGGTGGTGAATGGAGGGCCGGTAGTAGGAAGTGGCTTGGCACGATCAGAAGGAAGAGGAGCCGGCCAATCAACCTGGTGTAGATGCCGCCGAGTCAGGCATGCATATAGTACATGGAGTCACAGATATGGCTGAGATCATTGTCCAAACGCTACTCCATCCGCTGATAGTGTGCGGTCATCTCAGCGGAAAGCTGCTAGCGATGCTCGGTCATCTTAGTGGAAATCTACTGGCGATACTCGGTCATCTCAGCGGAAATCTGCTGGTGGTGCTCCTAAAGCTGAGTGGATAAGGCCAAATAGGGGTCGAAGGGAGCAGAAGAGCTAGAGGATGATCCAGGAACAGCAGGAAAGAAAGGCTGCGGCTGAGGAGCTGGATGACGCTCCCTAGGATGCATCCTCTTGAGGAGGGAGCTGTTGATGTCAACTGAGGGTTCAATCGATCGTTCAGAGGAAAGATGAAAATTTAGCTGCTTCAAAAGACGTGTGATGAGCATCCCAAAGGGCAAGTGACAGTTTGGGACAAGGAGATGATCAGAAGTCATGTAATTGATGATGAGTTTTGGTATATTGATTCTAATGCCTTTCAGAAGGTAATAGATGATAAGAGGAGCAGAACCCCTAGCGTGACTATATTCTCCTGATTTTGGCAGGAGGTTATAGAACATGATTTTGGCCAGGACCTGGGCGGTGAGAGTGTAGTACTTCATCTCCTCGTTCCTAACTAAACCGGGATTATCATCATCATGAAGCAGTGTGGAGGCGGTGTGGGCAGACTCACCGTCGGGATACTCAAAATCATGTAGATTGAAGTTATAAATGTCTACCCCTCACAGGAGAGGTGTAGGTGACGTGCAAATTGTTAAAGTGAGATATCAATATCTTTGCCCAAGACTCTATATTTGATGTGATTATGTTCAAAAGTGAGATTTAAATAGAAATATTGCACCAAAGTAGGATAGACAGGTTCTTTAATAGTGACATAATTTTCTAAGGAGCTAGATGCTAAGATAGATACAAGATTAAGGTGCTCAAAATCAGTAAGCACCACAGTTCTACCTGAATTCACATTTTTAGTGGAGATTATGATATTCCTATAGGATGCATTTTGAGATACAAAAGGGGAGGATGAAGATTGGGGGTTTTCCCCTTTTCAGAACGGGTTCTTTTAGACATGGATGATGTATAAGCAAGATTAGGAACTAATAAGGTACGATCTAAACAATAGAACGTAGAAATCACCTAGAGATAACAAGAAAATAAGAGATTTGAAGGAAAAGGAGATTATATCTTGAAAACCAGACGAAAATTCCAAAATTGAGAGTAGATCTAAAGCCTGAACACAATTTTCCCGAATTTTTGTGGATGAATTTGAGGAATTAGAGAGAGGAAAAAGAGTTTGAGATGGTGTAGGGTTGAGAGAAGAGAAGATTAGAGGAGTAGGAGGCAGTGGAAGATGATGAAAAGAAATATTTAGGGGTTAGGGTTTTATAAAGAGTCGGGTAAAAAGACAGCATAGCCGACTGCCGGTCGACCGGGCTGGTCGACCGGTGGATACCGAGAGCAAACTCGGTTTCAGTCGGTCGATCGCATCGGTCGACCGGCTACAGGCAGAAAACAAAATTCTGTTCCAGGCTATATCAGTCGATCGGGTCGGTCAACCGGCCTATACTAGGCCAGATCGGTCGACTGGGACGGTCGACCGGTACAGCTGAAACCGAAAAAAATAGTTTTTAAAATAGGGTTTTTAATCTAATTTTCTTTTTATCAAAAACAAATATTTCTCTTAACTAATAACAAGAATGTTGAAATTACTACTTGGCATGAAAAACACAATAAAAATTTATTTTATTCACTTATTAATTTTTATTATCAATAAATTTTTATTTATAAATTAAGCGATAAACATGAGATGTTGAAGCCGAATACCCCGTTAAGGGTTCTGAGCTTCTCCTCGACATTCCTCTAGATAAGAGTTGAGCCATCTCTATTTATTAGCTCAATTTGGTTAAATAAATCTTTATTATAAAATTTCATTTTAAAAAAATCTTGATATATGGACAAATAACATATGGCAAAAAAACATGAATATATTCTCAATCATGGCAAAGATACAAACAAATGGATATGCAAGTTTACATAAGTAAGGCACATTATCACAAAAATGCAACTAGCAATCCTATGCATATAAGAAGAAATTTTTATGTGGAGAAGTTACCAAAGCATAGGTATTCTCCAAAATGGTGCCTCTTCAATAGTGATGCAAGCGACGATGTGTTTGTTGAGCGTTGATGCATCCACCACCCGGGCACCATCTCCCCCTAAGTCTTGGAGGAGGACGACCCACCTACATCAATGAAATTTGGTGGGTTTTTTGGTACCCAAATCTTTTAGGGTCCTATAAAGTTAGTGTTTTCTCGAACCCAAACATTTTTATTTGACAAGTTTAGCTTAGCATAACAAAATTTAGCTAAATAGCCTTTGCGGCCACAATATGCACAAGAATAAATTCTACCATACATAAATGCATGCTTGTGCGTGTGTGCATGTTTGTGTGTGTTAGATGCATGGTGATGAGTATGTTTCCCTTGGGATTTTCCTTTAGGAAACATAGATGCAAATTTAGTCATGTCAAAAGCACATTTCTTTAAAGTTGTATCCAAAACTTCAATACGTTTTTGGATCTCTAAAAATTCATTTTTAATGCAAATAGAAATAGGGCTTTCTCCTTTACAAGAGGTTTTGTATTTTTCAAACTCCTTTTTCATTTTCTTAAAAGAATTTGATAATTCATTTTTTTTCTTTTAAAACAAGCTTAAATTTATTCTTTAGGGAATCATTCTCCTTTTTCAATTTTTTATTTTGAGCAAGTGATATTTCATACCTACTTTGTAATTCTTCAAAAAATGTGCAAGTTCATCCATGATTAAGTCTTCATCATCTGAAGAGTTTTCTAAACATACCTTGGAAGCATCATCGCCATGTGCCATGAAGCACATGTGAGCGGCGTTGATCTCCTCTTCGGATTCCGACTCTGAGTCATCCCACGTGGCCACCATTGCCTTTTTCTTCTTTTGCCCGTTCTTGGAGGTAGTAGCTTGTAGAGAGGGGCAAACGGCAATTAGGTGTCCCGTCTTCTTGTAATGAAAACATGGACCCGGTCCTCTCTCTCTTCTTTTCAAATCTTCCTTGAGGTCTTCCTCTTTGGAAGTTGCTTTGTCTACCTTTCTTATAGAACATTTTGTCCACCTTCCTTATGAGCATGGCAAAGTCTTCATCGTAGTCTTCCGATGAATCCTCTTCATCATAAGAGGATGAAGCCGCCTTGAAAGCAAGTGCTTTCTTCTTTGATGCCTCCCTTTCTTCTCTTACCTTCATCTCCATCTTATGGGTTTTGAGATTACCAATGAAGCCGGAAAAGTCCATCTCCTCCCTATCGTTTAGCTCTTTGAGGGTGCTTGCCTTGACTTCCTAAGATTTGGGAAGAGCTCTAATGACCTTCCAGATCTTTTGGTCATTGTCGATGTTGTCACCTAAAGAAGATAAGGCGTTAGTAATCTTGGTGAAACGAGTGAGCATATCATCTATGCCTCCATTATCAAGCATATAGAAATTCTCATATTGAGAACAAAGCAAGTCAATTTTAGATCTCTTGACTTGCGACGTTCCCTCATGAGTAACAATAAGCATATTCCAAACTTCAACGCAGATTTGCAATTTATGATGCGGGAAAGATCATTTTCATTTAATGCTTGAGTGAGTGCATATTGGGCTCTAGCATTGGCCTCATAGTCCTTAGAGGTTTCTTCAGACCATGTTTTCTCATCAGTGAGAGGTTCAATAAATTCTTTGGTGATGGATTTGGCAACTCTAACCCCTAGGGATTTTAAGAATATGTTCATTTTGACCTTCCAAATGGGGAAGTTCAACCCATCAATGGTGGGGACTTGATGCTAGAAAGTCAACTGATGCCATGAATACAAGTATAGTGCACAACAAATAATAAATGCAACAAATAGATATAGCCAATAATGAGGATCTCCCTAAGGTGGTTAAACCAAATGTTAGGGTTAGACTCTGATACCAATTGAAATCATCTAGGGGGGTCAATAGGTGATGGCTATACAAGTACCAAATAATGCGGATTAAAAAACTAATTAACAATAAACAATAACAATAATAAGACTTGCAAGAAGGTAAACAAATAATAGTGCAAGTAAAGGAGAGAGTGAGTTTAAAGATATGTGGACAATCGTAAACACGAGAATATGTTTCGAGATTCGAGCCACTGCTCTACGTCCCCGCTTTCAACACGATGAAGGATTTCCACTATGCTTGATCCCACCGGATCGTCAATACAAGTTTTCACTAGAACTCTTTGGACACACTTGTCCTCTCTCACGGTACCGCAACACCAACTAGGAGCTCACTAGCTCGCTTGAGGCTGCAACCTCTACAACTTCTCAATATGAAGAAACGGTGATCAACAGTTGATCACAAAACAAAGCTCACTTGCACAATCCTACAACCAAGATGAGGAGATGAAACTTTTGGGATTGTGTAGTGCAAAGATCTAGAAGAGAAGTAGAGGAAAGCTTTAAGCTAAAAGGATTGGAAATTTTGGCTCAATGGAAACTCTTTTGCTAAAGGGCTAAACTTTGAAAATTTTTGATCTTTAACTTGTAAATCTTTTGTTTTAGTTGTAGAACACTCCCTCTATTTATAGGGGATGAAAACTGGGTTAAAAGGCCAAGAGATTCGTTGGGGGAGATCCCAACAAAATCAAATCAGAAAATAGCCGTTAAAATCTGTCAGCAGATTCTGATTGCTGTCGGTCGACCGGTCCGGTCGACCACCAATGGTCGGATTTCCGATCGTTGGGAAAGCGGTCGACCGGGCCAATCGACCGAAGTCCCAAATAGAGGGTGACCACTCTCTGTCAGTCGACCGGGGCCGGTCGACCAAGAAAAATAGAGAGCACTGCTCTTGCTCTCGGTCGACCGGTCGGCCGACCGGTCGTCGACCGATGTACACACATGCACAATGGTGCATGTCGGTCGACCGCCCGTCGACTGACAGAGCAGTTCAGCTCTGCCAGCGGTCGACCGTGAGGTCGACCGGACTAGGCCAAAAACAGATTTTTGAAAGGGCTTTTTGAAGATAAAAATTTTGATAAAAATTCTTTAGATTGGTATACACAAAATAGAGTTCTAGGGCTTATTAAGACCAGGGTGTGATTATAGATCAACACCACAATGATTTGAACTTTATTTTGATAAAAATTCTTTTTCTAAATAAAAACGATTTTTCTAAATACGAATTTTCAAAACTTTATTTTTCCGAAACTTGATAAGAAATTTTGTAATAAAATTTTGTTTGTAAGCATGAAGAAATATCAAATGTGTGTGTGACAATCCCAAAGTTATCAACCTCTATCATCTCAGTTTTGATAAAATAGACTATAAATCCTAACTAAAATGGAAAATGTAAAAATGCAAATCTTGTAGTAGTCTTCTCAACTTGTTTGATCCTGGAGCTCTTCTAGTATGCTAGGCTCTGGGATCTAAATCATCGTGGCTTCTAAATGTGAGTCTTGTGTAGAGCCGTCAATCAGCCTATGTTTTTTACCTGAAACTCATTTAAAATAATCTTGTTAATTCCTAACTTCATATGGTTTGTAATCATCAAAACTTTGGGCTAATGGCCTTTGGGCCAACAATATTATCAGAAGATCTTTTCTGTTGGGCAAGTGATTTTGTCTACATCTCCAACTTTATCCCCAACTTTATCAGAAGATCTTTTCTGCTAGACCAGCGATTTAGTCCCTAACTTCAGACCTCTCGCCTACTCCCTTTTTGGTATAAATACTACATTTTCTTGAGTTCAACATGACGAAGACTAGGATTAAATTGTTGCTTTATTTTTAGGGTTTAGAATCATTGTTAGGTAGTTTATGAGAAGTTGTATCTCAGCTTTTATTTTGTAGTTCAGTCCAGCAATAAGTGAGAGAGAGGAAAAGAGTGTGTAATTTACAGTTAAAGTGACAATCAAAGAAGATTTACCTTACTTATCTCTACTCAATTTTACTGGTATGTCTATGTTTTTAATTCATTCTATTATTTGTTCTTTCTTCGTAATGAGTAGCTAATTCCCTTCCTTCTGGGGTCACTGATATCTCCTCTCTAGTTTTGATCTTGATCGATTTTCATGAAAAAAATCCAAATGAATCATTTGAATGCTTAACTTTAAGCCTTGCTTCTAATGAGTGTACTTGAAGGCACATGAGGATGGGATTGATTTTTGAACTTACTCTTGAAGTTAATCTATAAAAAAAAATTATTTTATTCCATGCTTGCTTAATTGCCTTTATGGTTTTAACATTCAACTCATAGAATGATTTCAAAACTGAAGTTCAATTTCTAAAAAAAAAAAAAAAAAAACTATCTTATGTGTTTTACTTGATCTCTCTTAAATACAAGATTAAATTTTGCCTATGATCTCATTGAGGCACTAAAACTTTTAAGAGAAAAATTTAGAGTTGAGTAAAGATTAGTGACCCCGGATCTCTTTTTATTAAATACAAACAAACATCACTCTCAAAGTCTTTTTAAAAACTATCTTTTCCAAAACCTATTCTAAATCTTCAATATTTCTTTAAATCACTTCTCTACACTTCATCTTCTTTTCTTCTAAGAAACATAAACACTAAAATTTGTTCTCATAAAATCCCAAAATGTTTGCGTCATATTACTTCTCGTGGACACGACCCGTTAGCCTTAAGCTACACGGTATTCTAATTTACAATCAATTACAAAGGGGTAAGGACAAAAAGTTAATCTCGCTCAGTGAGAGATTTTATTTGGTCCTTGAGGTAATGAATATCCCTTTGACATGCCTCCTCAATCTCAACCAAGACTTGGACCCTCAACTCCTCATCTAATGAAAGCTTCCTCGGAGCAAGCTGTGCCTAAAGAGCTTTCAACTTCGAGGTGTGGACATCTAGCTCCTGTTGTATCAAACTCTTGGTGGCCTTGAGCTCCTTATTTGTTCTAGTGAGTCTTTCGCAGGCTGAAAAGGAAATTAGGGTCAGCACCGACAATGTGATCAAAGGGGTTCCTCTTAGTCAAGGGATTCAACAAATACCTCACTACAAAGAGGAGAAATCAGAGGATTAGAAAAAGGCAGGGAGAAACATCAAAGTGTTGAAACTCAAATGCGAGGCTAATCACATGAGACTCGTGTTCAAAGAGATAAAATACGAGGCTCATATGAAGCTCGCGTCTGAAGTTTGCGCTTATGAAATTTTCTAGGTTATGAGACTCAAACGTGAGCCTCACAATGAGACTCGCGTTCAAAAATCTCAAGACGCAGAGCTCGCCGATGTGCATCTAATTCATCACGCGAAGGTCATGTTGAAAAGACAGAAACGAGAAGATCATCAAGTTCACGTTCTGCTCATCAACGCGAGGTCGCGTTTATAAATCAAACACGGGCCTATGAGTCCCACATTGACTTTTCAACTTCAAAAAAGTTTTTGAGCTTCAAGAGACGAAGTTCTTCATATTCCCAACAATGGCAGAAGCCATATCTACTTACCAGAATTGGGGGCCTCCTGATGAGAAGAACCACCCACGTTGGTCGGCACAGCGGCGACGCTTGAAGAAGTAATGGTCTGCTTGCCTTTTGGAACCATGTGCACGGTAAAAATCTGTGAAGATTTTGAAAAAAAACTTGAAAGCTTTGTGGGTTCTGAGAAAATCTTTTGAGCTTTAAAACATCAAACGTGGATCTTGTTAAAAGAGATGAATAGTCAAATGAATTGACTGTTGAAAGACCAGGGTCTTTTATAGACCTCCCAACGGCCGAATATGCGGCACAAATCTCGAGCTCAAATAGAACAGACGCGTGGTACTGAGGAGACCCATGTTTCGGATGACATCCGCGTCCAGAATGATCCACGCGACCTTCGCGTTTCAAACAAATGAGGCTCACATCCAAAATTGCCCAATGCGACGTCTGCATTTCACGAGAGCTGCGTTTCAACCAAGCTCAACGTGAGGCTCATGTTAAGCATCCAATGCGATCCCCACATTTCAAGACAAGACAAGAGTCGCGTATTCAACAGATGACAGTCACGTCTTCAAGAAGACAAAGAGTGATACTCACGTCTTCATCAACAAGAGTTGCATCTTCTCTTTCCAACAGCGGAGTATGTCCCTGTTTCTAAAATCAATTCAATAGTATACTAGCAAAAGTAATCGTCAACTCTACCGATTCAACAGTACACCAACAAATAAATTAGAGCTCAGATAAGTTCTATATTGTATATCTAGATACTCATAACGATATACCCTAGAGGCTTCAAGCAGTTTGATAGTACACCAACAAAGATCGGAATCCAAACAAGATCAAGCTCAGAACATCTCAAAAGATTGCCAGTCCAATCACGGGAGTCCAAATAAACACAAAGTCTAAAGTATTCCAAAATCCGTCCCAGTCAATCACAGAGTTTCAAAAACTTTGGAGGGAGTTCTGTAGACTGTCTAAAAAATACTAAAGATAAGTCCTCAGACGCGGACCTCACTCCAATGCGAAGGTCGCATTTCACTCAAATGCGAACCTCGCATCGAATGGTAAACGCAGACATGAGTCTGTCCAGCATTCCCCTTTAAAATGCAGAGCTCAATCAAGCCTGTGTTACAGTTCAAACGCTGATCTCAATCAGAGTCGCGTTCCAGTTCAAAGGCATACCTTAAACGACTCCGCGTCTTAACTCAAATGCGAGCCGTGAGCTCTGCATTTCAACAACAGAACAGAACTCATGACGGTCGCGTTTCTGTTATAACTACCCTATTAGTGGGTTAATTAACACCAACGTAATGTGGAGAGTTAATCCCCATTATAAAAGGATTCTAGGGGACAATTTTACACCTGAATATCCCTATAAATAGCCATGAAATTTATTGAAAAGGGGGTCTTCTTTTTTTTTGGAGGAGAGAAATAACTACAATGTTTAGAGACTTTGGGCATTCAAAAGAGAGAGAAAGAAAGAAATTTCTTCTTCACAAGGAGAACTCCAACACTTGTCGTGTCCAAGTGAAGTTATCTTACATCTTTAAAATAATCCAAGAGAAGCTTGTCATTTAGCCAGTCAACGGAGAATAAGATTCACTCTCCATAGCCACACGAAGAACCCAACCTTAAATAAAGGGGAGATTCAAATATCCTTCCCTCTTTTGTAATCAGATCATATCCGTTATAATTTTCTTTGCAATTAATAAGAAGTTTACTTCACAATTTTTTCGACCAAACAACGATGTGATCATATGACTGTAGAAATGAACTGAGAAGAATCAACGCCTTATTCTCTTCGTTGATCTTGATATCAACAGCTAGAATCTCACTGATGATCTTGTTGAAGAAGCTTAAATGCTCCAACACCGCTGTCCCTTCATTCACGTGTAGCCCATATAGTTATTTTTTGAGATACAACCTGTTGGAGAGGCTTTTCATCATATACAACGTTTCTAACCTTGATCACAATCCCCTAGTCGTTTCTTCATCCATCACGTTGTACATTACCTCGTCTGTGAGACATAGTTAGATCGTGCTTGTCACCATTAAATTCATCTCCTCCCAATTCTCGTTTAATGTACCTGCAGGTTTTACTGACTTACCCTGCAAGGTCTTGTGAAGACCTTATTTCACCAACAACGACTTCATCCTCTTTTGTCATAAGCCGAGTTTCCTTTACCATTGAACTTCTCGATCTCAAATTTTATCGTAGAACTTTCTATCTTTGACACATAGCCCTTTGTCAACCTTTAGCACTGATACCAATTATTGTAACAAATCGGCGCTCTAATACCAATTGTTACTCCCAGAATCGACATTTACAGAACTTGGCAATATGATCAGTTCTCGAAAAAGAAAAATGTTGTAAAGCAAATTAGCAATACCTAGACAAAAGAGTAATAAGAAAGAATACAAGGATTTAACGTGGTTCAGCTCAAACTTGACCTACGTCCATGAGGAGAGAACTTGAGAGAGCTTTATTAATAACTTGATACATAGAGATCTAACTTTTCTCTTGATGCAACAAGAGTATTCACCTTCCTCCTTAATCTAGACCTAGATTATAAGAGTAGTATATTATCTCTATGCACCTTCACCTTACTCATCTCTTTCTTGACTTCCTTCTAATCTCCTTTGTGTTCTCCACCTTTTTCTCCTTGAGATTAATGTTGGATTACATCCTTTATTTATAGAATTTTACAAAACAATTTTTATTTGGACTATGAAATAATCTTTGTCATTGGATGATTGAAAAATCTTGATCAATTATATTAGGAGTTAATCTCCTTGATCTAGAAGGATTCTAGACCTTTAAAAACAAACCTTCATTGAGTAGAAACTGAATCCTATTCGTACTCCACCAGAAAAAGAAAACGGGGCCTGAAAGGAAACTGATTCTGCTTCAGAAAACACCCCTACTAGTTGACTAGTCCATATGATTAGTCGACTAATTCTTGAAATTAGTTGACTAATACACTAATATAGTCGACTACTATAAACTGCTTCCTCTCTGCATCTATTTCTGTATCTTTCCTAGTTGACTAATACTCTTGATCAGTCGACTAGTAGTCTTGTTAGTCGACTATACAGTCGACTAACTTTTCTTGATCTTTTTCTCTTCTTCTGCTTCAAACCATTATCTTCTCCAATCAAGTTGGTTCTTTTTGGACCATCCTCTCCTCTTGAAAATAAGGCAAAATCCTAACAATAAATACTCCCAAATACTTTCTAAAACCATTTAATTGACAAACAATTAGAATAAATATACCATGTGAGATGTTAACTTAAATTGCCTAATCGAGTTTCTTCCATTTCACAGTCACCTTGTCGTTCCATCGCGCCTGTGAAAATAAATTTCAGCGATATTAACGGGTATGGAGTAGATTATAAATACATGGCCGGCAAGTATGAATTGGTGCATGACAAGAAGTGGATCGTATATTATAATTATAAAGTATGTGGAAAGCAAATAAAAATACTTGCTTGCATTCACAACAGGTGAGACACTAATTCTGTCACAAACAGACTTACTTTAAGACATAATAAGGAACAAATTCGAGATGCCCCATGGAAATTCCATGTCCCTGCAGACTCTTACACCAATAATATTATATTAGATACAAGAATCGGCTAGGATATAAGCTCAGAAACTTGAATATTGGATGGTAGAAAATATGAAATCATTTTATGCATGAAAGTAAACTAGCATAAAACATTCTATATTTCAAATTACCAACACCAGATTGCATTTCAAAATATAGAATGAAGTTTCAGTGTTTTCCTCTAAACATGGCATGGGATACATCCATACAGAAATGTTTACCAAATTTCTTCACATTTGCAAATAATATAGCAAGGTAAAAAGATATAAACAATAGCCAACTTCAGAATCATGCACGCACAGCTAGATTTTCAAGTTTATGCCAGGAAAATGATATAAATTAAAAAATTCAGTTCATGTACAATACATTATATGCAGTTATGTAAGCATTTATTCTTAGAAGATAGTAAAAACTTATAGGACCTTTACAATCACACTTCTTTATAGAACTATCTTGTGCTCTCCCAGCAGCAGACACTTGCATGTGAGCAAGCCCCACAGATGCCAAGCTAGAATCTAAGCTAGGACAAGGTCCAGAACCCCAACAAACATCTTTTTGAGTTTGTTGAGGATGAGAGGAGACACACTGGGGGAGACCACAGTACATTACTATGGATGCTAACGGCAAGAATAGATCTCCTACAGTTCTCAGCAGGATCCTTGTTTGGACCCAGTGATGGGGTTTGGCTTATATGACTCATCTTGTAGGCATCCAAGGCACCAACCTTACTGATGATTGGATAATGATCTAACTTGTCTTGTATCTATCCTTTTGATAGGCTTTATGCCCACTCATTTCAAACTTTTGGCAGCCATATGCATTGTTGGTGGCATTTGCAGCCATTCCAGGGTATGACAGAATATAATACTGCATATTCCAGTAAAATGTAGACTCATACTGAATAATCTTGTTTCATACATACTGGTGTATTAACTGAGTTTGATTAAACTCAAACAGCTAACAAAGTTTGACCGAAATCATCCTGGTTGATGACTAGGTAAACATGTTTGACCAGACTTTAATCAAGTAAAATTTTGCTTTAAAAAAGTTCGCAAAGTAGTAAGAACTACTATAGAACTTAACTCATACCAGCAAATGGTACAAATTAACCTAGGAGGTGGCATATTTATATCAAATTTCATCGTCAAATATTGTGGCTGAATGAAACTTTAGTATTAAAATTTGATCTATTACCTGAGATCTATGTTCATACTGAAGCAAGCAAAGGTAGGAGAAAATAAAACAGCTGAGATGTATCCAATACTACTTATGAACTGCAAAAACAGAATAAGGCTAATAGATTCTACATCAAATACTAAACACAGGGGCGGACCCACATACACGACGCCCATACTGGATTTTATAAAATATATGTAGTAGTATATATTATTTGTAATTTTTTTGTATCTGATCTCTTCTTTATTGATTATTTTTACTAGAAGAAAAATACTTTAAAACTCTAACTCAAGTGGTAACTTATAAATATATGTAATTGAATGTCACAGGTTTAAGTTTTGGGTGAGAAAACAGGACATGGTATTAGAAAGAACTAAAAAAGTAAAAGAATTAACAAGAAAACAGTATCATTCTGTCTAAAAGCAGTGCTTCAATCATTTAAAGTGAAACCTGTGATAGGCTTCTGTGCATTAATTAAAGAGATAAGCAACTTTTAGTGCAACCAAGGGAAGAAATAAGATTAACCTCTGCTTTGTCTGTTATAAGCTTTTGGGAGCAGCTATGGCAACTTAAATGGTATTTATCAGTCTTGAATCCTACGTGATTGTTAATCATTGAACATCTACAATAATTATAGATTTGAAAGCAGCCAAGGAGGAGGCAGTTCATATACGGCAGCCTAAGTGTTCTCCATTATTGAATTCAAATCTCTCAAGTCACCTAACAAAGTGTAGATTCAACAAGCCGCAATGTTATCTGCAATAGTTGCAAAAAGTTGTGAAGGATCTCCAATAGTTTAATCCATTCATAGATCACAAGTGAAAAGTCTAAGCAGCACATTTCATGCTCTAAATCCATAGAATTTCTTATACTTTTTTGGTTGAGATTGAAGTTTTCACATCTCTGTTGGAACCACCAGCGACAGAATAGAAATGCGCCGGAAAATAGTCATCAAACATAAGAACAAAGCAAATAAAGAAGAAAACGAGAACATAAGATTTTAACAAGATTCGGCAATTTTCCTACGTCCTCGGAACAGAAGGGAAGAGATTTCTTATTAAACCAATCAATTATAGGATACAATATCAGAAGACAATTACCCCTCTTTATATAGGCATGGAATCCCTCAAGAAAAAAAAAAACTAACAACTCCAAATTCAGATCAGAAATGAATTCAGACACCTGCTCAGATTCGCTCAGAATCCTCTTGCTATCGACAGCCCAAAAAGATTGTCGACAGTTCTCTGACAAACCCCATTTTTGATAAAATGTTGTTGATAACACAAAGTGGCTGCTGTCGACAGCTCGCTTCAGCAGCTGAGCATATCCTAGTCTGATTGTCGATAGCCCAAGAGGACTGTCGACAGTCCTATGCCTTATCCTTTAAAGACTTCATCATCTAACTTTTTATTCTTCTCTCCCCCCCCCCCCCCCAACAATTCTCCATCTCGGTGGAGATTACTCAATTTTGAGTTGAACTCAGCATAGTGCCATGTCGACTTCAACGGGCTGTACCAGTGTGGTTGCTTACATACCCTTGTCCAGGGGATCAAATCATCCGTAGTTTATCCAAACGAGCTCCACCGAGCTCAAGAAACCAGAAGGATTTGGAATAACCCCTTTCAATATGCAAACTTCACTCCCTGGATAATCTTGGTAAGCATATCAGCGAGATTCTTTTTCGTATGAATCTTCTGTAACTCGATGTGACCCTCCTCAAGAATCTCCCTATCAAAGTAGAACCTGACGTCGATGTTCTTCGTTCTTATATGGTATACCTGATTCTTTATCAAATAGATAGCACTCATGCTATCACAGTTGATCATCACAGATCCTGATTAATCCCCAAGTTATCGAGAAACTTTTGAAGCCAAATTTTCTCCTTCATAGTCTCTGTCATGATCATATACTCGGCCTCGGTAATAGATAATGTGACAGTAGACTATAGAGTAGAGCACCAGCTTACCGGTACTTGGGATAGTGTAAACACATATCCCGCTGTTGACCGGCGTTTGTCAATGTCTCTAGCGTAGTCAGAATCAATCATTCTGGTACACTCCTGCTTACCTGCAACATTCTTCTTGAATACTAAACCAACGTCTATGGTACCTTTAATGTATCGTACAATCCACTTCACTGTCTCCCAATGGCCCTTTCCGAGATTGTGCATGTATCTGCTAACTATTAAGACAGCTTGTGACAAATCGCGTCTTATACACACCATTGCATACATTAGACTACCGACTGCGCTAGCATAGGTCACGTGAGTTATGTGCTCACGCTCTTCAACAGTAGTAAGAGACATAATAGTCTTTAACTTGAAATGAGGAACCAATAGTGTACTCACAGACTTCGTGTCATCATTGATGTTGAACTTCTGAAATACCTTCTTCAAATACCCCTTTTGCGTTAATCTTACCTTGCCACCCTCGTCTCTCTCAGTCTCCATGCCTAGCACCTTCTTTACTTCATTAAGATCTTTCATCTCAAATTTGGAGGATAAGTCCGTCTTCAATTTATCAATTGTGGATGCTCTTAGAAACGATGAGCATATCATCCACATACAATAGTAGATAGATGTACTCTCCACTAGGTAGCTTATTGTAATATACACATGAGTCGTAGTGACTTCGTGTGTACCTCTTACCTCTTATGAAACTGTCAAAATGTTTGTACTATTGCCTTGGGGATTGCTTTACGCCATATAGTAATTTCTTTAGTTTGCATACCATATTCTCCTTTACTACTATTTTGAACTTCGTCCGTGGAAACATACAAATCTCCTCTTCAAGATTGGCATGGAGAAATGCGGTCTTCATATCGAGCTGATCAAGTTCCAACTTGTATTATGCTATCAGTGCCAACAAAATCCGAATAGACGAGTGCTTTACAATGAGTGAGGATACCTCATTGTAGTCAATGCCTTCTCGCTGAGCGTAACCTTTAACTACCAATCTGGCTTTGTAATGTACAGTATAACCTTTGAGAGATCCTTGTTTCTTTGTAAATACCCACTTACAACATTTCACCTTCTTACCCTTGGGCACCTCTGACAGTTCTTAAATGTCATTCTTGTATAGAGAACTCATCTCTACCATCATAGCATCTTCCACATCTTGGATTCTGAACTGATTTCAGCTTTCCTATATGTAAACGAGATTGCCTCTTCAATGACTGAGAAAGTATAGGCTACAATCATATTTGTAGTGAGCCAACTAGGCCTACGTGGATTCCTCCGAGCTCTTCTAACTGCAATGGATTCTTAGACATTACCCATAGCCTGATCTTGATCTTCATCATTATCAGCATCCTGATAGGCTAGATGATCACTACCCTGTGTCATTGCGGGTATGCTCTCCAATGATATTGTCCTATCTAGAGATGATGAAATAACATTACTCTCCATCTGTTGCGATATCCCTTTGGTCTTTTCACTCTCCACCTCCTGAGAGTTTGTAGGCTTCACAATTGAAGCCTCATCAAACGTGACATCTCTGCTTAGGATAATTTTTTTTGTTCTTCGGATCCCAGATTTTGTAGCCTTTTATACCTTTTTTGAATCCTATGAACACACTTTTCTTCGCTCTTTGGTTCAATTTATCTTCCTTAACATGATAGTAGGCCGGACACCCAAGTACCTTAGCAAATCATAATCCTGAACAACTTTTTCTGACCAAGCTTCAAGAGGAGTTTTACCTCCTATCACAGACGACGACAACCTGCTAAGAAGATGGCAATCATACGCCAATGCCTCAGCCTAAAAGTATTTTGATAAATCGGCGCTAGATAACATGCACCTGACCTTCTCTAGCAAGGTCTTGTTTATTCTTTCAGCCATCCCGTTTTGTTACGGTGTTTTTCTTCCTGTGAAGTGCCTTTCTATGCCCTCATCGCGGAATAGCTATAAGAAAGGATCGCTTATATACCCTCCTCCATTGTCTGAACGAAGTACCTTGATCTTTCTTCCCGTGCTTTTCTCCATGTTCCTCTTCCACTCCACAAACAACTCTAGGACTTCTCATTTGTGCTTCATGGTATATACCCAATATCGCCTAAAGTAGTCATCTATAAAAGACACAAAGTAGTGGTTACCTTCAATAGATATTGTCTTGGCAAGTCTCCAAACATCAGTGTGAACATAATCCAGAATTCTCTCGGTGTAATGAGTTGCAATGCCGAATTTCACCTTAGTTTTCTTTTTGACGACGCAACGTTCACAAAAATCTAATTTGCAGATTCTGGCCTTTTTCAACAGATCTTGCTTTGCAAGAACTTGTAAAAACTTTTTCCCTGTAATCTGAGCCTCATATGCCAAAGCTGGGTGCAATCATCATATGAATCTATAGAAGTCGTCACTTGCCCTAGTAACCGTACTACCCTTCAAGTAGTAAAGGTTATTGTGTCGGACGCCCTTCAAAATAACCATCGAGCCTCTAGTCATCTTGAGAACACTATCTCCAATAGATACTTAAAGACCCAATGCTTTCATGACACCAACATATATAAGATTCCTTTTCAGTTGAGGTACATGCCTCACTTCCTTCAATTACCACACCATCTTATCAAACATCTTGATATGGACCATACCTATCACTTCCATGTTGCATGGACGATCATCACCCAAGACAACGGAGCATCAATCTAGCTTCTCAAAGTTAGAAAACCAATCCCTGTTGGAATATGCATGATAGGTAACTCATGTATCCAGCATTCACTTAGAATCGCCTAAGTAACCGATAGTAAAAGTAGTGACAGAGAAAAAAATATCGTTAAGTCAGAGTCTGATCCACCTTCCTGTGAAGTACTACCCGATTAGGTATTGATCACCCTTACAAGATTTGTCTCAATTTTTGACTTCTTATTCTTATCTTTGATCCTTGGACAATCAATCTTTCAGTGTCCTAATTCTTTACAGAAAGCGCACTGCTTCCTTTTCAGATCTCTGAAACCTGGCCTGGACTTTGAGCTCTCACGCTCGCATTTGTCCTTCCGATTGGAACTCCTTCCTCTTACCATCAACGCCTCTACTGAAGTACTATTGAAAAAAGGCTGCTTGTCATTCCTCCTCACCTCATAATTTATAAGAGCAGCTGACACATCACTATAGTTAAGTGTTTGTTTACCATTGATCAAAATTATGATAAAAGTTTCATACTCTTCATTAGGAAGGGAAGTTAGAATAATCAATGCTTTATCCTTTTTTCGATCGCCACATCCACATTAACTAAGTCTGTAAGAAGCTTGGTATAGTTATTCATGTGTTCGTCAATGGAGAGTCCTCTCTTTGACTGGAAGCGGTAAAGCTTCCTCTTCAGTTGTAATCGTGATTCAATACTCTTCGTCAGATATTCTTTTTAAGGATCTCTCATAGTTTTCTTGCAGAAGTCTCATAAAATACATGATACTTGATGTCTTGTGTCAAACAAGACCTTGCGAGATCGCACGTCATTTTCTTCATCTTGTTCCAATCTTTTTCAGAAGTTTCTTCTGGCTTTTCTTTCAAATGTAGAGTGTCTTCGAGATTTGATGTTGTCAATGCATCCATCACCTCACATCTCCACATCCCAAAGTTGTTCTTGTTATCAAACTTTACCACATCGATTTTCAACGGATGTGGGTTCACGATTTTCACTGTAGATGAACTATCTCCAGCCATCTCCCCAGTAGATTCCTCGAAGTAATGCGAAAAATGATTAGAGAAAATAAATTCAAATAGGAAAGATCTGATTTTTACCTCTGGACGAAACTGTAGACAGTTTTCAAGTTGATTTGCCCACCAGAACAAAACTCCTCGTCGAACCCGAAAAGCTCTGATACCATTTGTTGGAACCACCAGTGACAGAGTAGAGATGCGCCAGAGAATAGTCTCCAAACACAAGAACAAAGCAAATAAAGAAGAAAATGAGAACACAAGATTTTAACGAGGTTCGACAATTTGCCTATGTCCTCGGGTAGAAGGGGAAAGAGTTCTTATTATACCAATCAATTACATGATATAATATTAGGGGCAATTATCCCTCTTTATATAGGCATGGATCCCTCAAGAAAATGAAAACCAATAACTCCAAATTTGGATCCTAAATAAATTAAGACACCTGCTTGGATTCGCTCAGAATCCTCTTGCTGTTGACAACCTAAGGGGACTGTCGACAGTTTTTTTGACAAAACTCACTTTCAGTAAAACGCTATCGACAGCACAAAGTGACTGCTGTCGACAGCTCGCTTCAGCATCTGAGCATATCCGAGTCTGATTGTCGACAGTCCAAGACTTTATTCTTTAAAAACTCCATCCTCTTTGTATTTTCTCTCTCCCACAGTATCTAGAAAACTTGAAGCTCATCTTGTTCGTTCTTTTACGCAGCCAAGAATTGAATGTGTGCAGGAAAATATATCTATCGTAATAAAAATAGAATATTTGATCAAACAGTAATTTGGAAATACACACGTAAGTTAGAGTTAACTATGCAAACAATGAAAGCCTCGTCAATTGGACCTTAAGGCTAATATGCTGATGGCCCTCAATAGCGCCCCGTTTCTTTCCACCAAAGAGTTTGACCAGCACTGACTTTTATTTGATGCAGGTCTATATATGCATTAAACCCTGGGCATTAACTTTTTTCTGATATTTCTGCCTTCGTTGGCGGTTGAACATGGTGGGGTAGCTATCAAAAGCCAAATCTATGCATTCTCTCTAACTGAGACCTGAAAGAACCTGCCTCACAACATGGAAATGTACATTTCAAGCAATGAGAGGTTTGCACTTTCCAGTCTTGACGCAGGCAAGGAAGCAAACAACACCGGCTAGATCTCGTTCTAATGCCAACAAACCCTGAAAGATAGTTTCAGATAAGAAAAGAACTCGAATCCACGAGCAAAAGATGAACTCGAATGCATGAGCAACTAAAAGAGAAAAAATTGACTATCAAAAGTTGAATCCTAAATACAAAGATACAATGACCTTACATAGGTAATAAAAAAAGAATACTATTATAAGTAGGAAACCAAATTAAATAAAAAAATGAAATAAATTAGAGTCCAAATTAATTTGAAAACCAAATCATGTTTAGAGTAGGATATGCTGACACACCTAGGCTTGTCAACAGCTAACTGTCCCTATTAACAGACTGTAAAAGGCCCCTCTCAAGTTGCAGTTGTCGACAGTTGATTGTGTTGCTGTCGACAGACTGTTAAATAGCTATAGACAGCTGAACTTGTTGCTGTTAATAATCCATGCACTGATCTCCTACATCAGTCCCTCCCTCTTCAAAAGAACTCATCTTCGAGTTATAATTTGGATATAGCTGCTTGGTAGGATGATATTCATTGAATGCCTTGGACATCGTCATATCTCTTTTTTCAAAGAGTTTCTCCCGCCTTTTCTTGTCAATTACTGATTCATATTTTGCATTAGTTTTCTCCAACTTTAATCGAACATTCTTCTTTAGAACTTTACTTTCCTTGGAATTCATCCAGTAATGAGGACGATTAGGTAACTTGCTTTCGAAATATAATGTTGGATATCTCTCATGGGTGGTAATCCTTTCGGAAGCTCGTCATGCACAACTCGTTTAAACTCTTTCAACAATTGTCTCATCTTCTCGGGAATTTCAGCGGGTTGAATAACTTATTTTTTGACCACTAAAGGAAATATTTGATTTGTTTCCTTTGATTCTACCAAAAACTCACCTCGATTGCATATGGATATGAATTTTGGCTTATTTTCTTTTGTAGACTTTGGAGTATGTGGAATCAGCCTCATGACAACTCTTTTGCCCTTTCAATTGAACATATAGATATTCATTTTACCTCTATGGGTTACATCAATATCATGTCGACATGGTCTCCCCAAAAGAATATGACATGCGTCCATATCAATTACATCACAAGTAACAGAATCTTGATAAAATTTGTTAGTTGAAATAGGAACATGACATAAATCTATTAGCTTGATAGAGGGACCCTTCTTGATCCACCCAATGGGAAGGACGAGGGTGTGGTTCTATATCTAGCTTCAAATAGTCCACAAGTGCTCTAAAAATAATATTCTGACAACTTTCATTGTCAGTGATGAGATTGCCTACTTTACTCTTAACCGGACACTTTGAATAAAAGATTTGATATCGCTGCGTAGTATCGAGGGCCTTTTGGTTGCACAACAATCTCTGAACAATACAAACTACAGAGTCTCCCTGCTCTTCAGCAAAGTCTAAATCATTTAGCTCCTCAATCTCGATCTCTTCCTCTCAGTTATCCTCATAATCCGCCATATTGACTTGCTTCATTTTAAGACATTCATTGAACTTGTGTCCAGGCTCTCCACACCTATAATACTTGTCAATCCCAGGTTTGTCGTGGCATTCTCCTTACTTTTTGCAGCTGCGACAGTTGTTGTTGGTGGTGCTGATGCAAGGGCGTTGGTCGACTGACGAACTGGCAGTCGGTCAACCGTCATGGAACTCGGCTGAATTCCTGCACCACTTATTGACTCTTCAATTGGTGTTGAACACCTGAAAGATGGAGCCCTACTTTGTAGTCTTTCAATCTTCAATGCTTTATTTTGGGCATCATCAGTAGAGAATACATCGTGAAGGATCACATGTTCTTAAATAGGGTACTTTAGGCCAGTAATATATTTTGTTGCTTGTTCCTCCTCCGTCATAGCTAAATCACAATGTGGTGCTGGCGATAAAATTCCTTCGTATATACCGTGACAGTTCTTGTACCTTGCTGCCAATGTTCAAATTGATTGTAAAGGATTTATTGATAGTCGAGTGAAGGAAATCTACCTAAGTAGTTATTTCATGTGCCTCCACACATCACAGGTGTATTTCTTTGATGTCTTCTTGTGATTTACAGTAAATCCTATCATGCGATCGTTCCTCCCTTGAGCTTATACACCACAAATTTGACTTGATTCTCCAATGGGAACATAAGTCATGTCAAAGCTTATCTACTTCATAAATCCAATCTAAGAAGGATTCAATATCATGATTCCCACTAAAAGAAGGAATCTCAACTTTCATCCTATTCTCATTAGAATTTGGGCACCCTCCTTTCTTATCATGATTAGGATAAGGAAACCAAAGTCTCCTGTTAAAATTAGAAAATCCGCCTCTCCTATTTGGATTAGGATTAGGGAACCTCCCTATCTTCCATAGGCCATCCTTTCATCTCCATAATCATCTTCCAAGTCATCGTATTGATAGATCGGATTGCCCAATTCTTCCTCGTCAGAGAATTCATCAATTTGGGGATTCCACAAAGGATACATCAGTGGCGGCTGATATGGGTTGGTTGATGAGGGGGTGGTTGTGATGGAGGTGGCTGATTTGGTAGTGACTAAAGAGGAGGTGGTTGTACTGGAGATGGTTGATGTGGTGGTGGTTGGTGGGTTTAAGGGTGGAAGTGGTAGAGGAAGATTAGTTGATAAACGATCACATCTGCTTCGGTATATACCATCGGCTAGACCTTGATCATCAATATTGAGGGACAATCTTTTGAGTTCTTGAACTACACTGTTCAAGATTAATTTAAGAGCGTTAATCTCCCCTTCATTAGTGCCCATTCTTATGGACAGGCTGATAGGGAAAAACCGCGCATGAAAAGTGTATATTTTGAAATTAGTAGTTACAAGTGTGTGCTTTGGCTTCCTCGATACTTCCGTTATGGCATAGAGGTTAAAAGGATCGAATCCACAGGGACGGGAAGCGATAAAAGTTTTACTGGAATGTTCATGTGTGTGTTAAAATTTCTTCAATGTTTTAATGAATCAAAAAGAAAAGAAAACAAAAAGTGAAAAGAGAAGAGTACGGTGAAAACACGAAGAAGTGGGAAACATAAAGGAAATGGTTTTGGTGATTTTTGTTCGTATATCTAAAACAAAGTAAAAAGATAAAGAAAACCCATGGCTACTAACTACTAATGGCTCCACTAACCATGCTAACCTCTTAGTGATAGTTGCCTCACATGTATCCTTGACCATCACTAGTCCTTGGTTCAAAATCATTTCAAAGTATGACCCATACGATAACTTTCACATCCAAACTCAACAAAACAAGCGCAGGTTACACTTAAACCATCAAAACTAAACAAGAGTAAGCTGGAGCAAAGTAATTTTAACTTGTTAGAGAGTTAGGATGTTAGAGTGTTAGAATCTATTATCATGAGCCATCAATGGCTCTTACAAGAGTAAGGTCAAGTAGAGACTATTAGATTCATGTGGATTATCAAGTAAGAAGTTAGTAAGTTAGTGGTTAATAGTTAGTTGCCATAAGAGAAAATTAACTAAACATGTAAAAGGAGTTAGAGAAGAAAACCAAGAGAGGTAAAGAGAGAACCTTTCATAACTTGTCGCCTTTTATTATAAACACTCTTACTTTTCGACCATGTATCACTCTCTCTCCTATTACAATATCTACAAGAAATGAAAAATATAAAGGAGGAAGAAGAAGAAGAACTAAACTAAACTACCATAAACTACAACAAGGAAAAAATCCTAAAAACTAACCTAAAAATACTTCAAAACTTTTCCTTCTCATGCTCTGGAAAGCCCTAGGTATTTATAGACGAAGAGGGGTACCAGGGACAGAGTACAGAGCCGCGCATCGAATTTTAGCGTGTGGCTCCATACAAGAGACCCGAAAACGCGGCTATGGCCGCGTTTCCGCGGCCATAGTATGGCCGTGTGAGCGGCGCCGCCTGCCGCGCGCTGTCATGTCACCCCCTGTCGGTTGTACTTGCTGGCTTCCGGATTTGGGCACCTGGTTTTGACGAAACCACCCTCCAAAGTCAATGGCTATCTTAGTAGGCTTTTAATCACCAATTAAATGGTGATTTTGGGTCGTCTTCTTCATTTCATGCCATGAACCTAGAAATACACAAGAAAGATATTATTAGCATAATCTAATATTAAATAAATGTGAAGATATGGTATGAAATATACAGTTTTAGAGACTAATCACATCCTCACACTTATCTTTTCTCGTCCCGAGTAAAATAAAAAAAAACTAAGGAAATTATTATACCACTTTCGCAGGTGACGCGATTGTACTGAGCATGTGCAACAAGCCGTTAAATCTCTAGGTTTCCCCTAAAGGAGAAGTTTTGTCTCCTGAGGGTTTTCAGCGGATTACACCCATAAAATCCATAACAAAAGAAATCACATGTCAGTATTTTTCAAAACGCATTTTGAAATAGAAAAAAGTGTTAAAGTATTTTTGCGAAAATATAAGTGATCCAAGGTCATAGGTTAACCAAAAATTATTCTTTCTTAAACTAAGTTGAAATGCAAAATCTTATTATAAATTAAATATAAGAATTTAAAATTGAATTGATTCTTTGATCTTTCGTAAAACTCTTAAAAAATATGTACTTTGTGAACAGTGAAGATTTTTGGGATATCAACTCTAAATTTCATGCCATTTATTTATATTATTATTTTTTTTCTTCCCTTAGTTTTCTTAGGCTTTCTAGCTTACCGGGTAGTGAGTCTTTAGCCGGTGACTCCCAAACCAAATAGTTTTAGGGCACCAGATGAGAAAACATCCCTCGGACTTAAGGACTCGAGTAAACAAGGCCACAAAACTAAAGGAAATTATTTTATTTTTGTCCATCGTTTTAGGCATGAATAATCATGCTTCCTGAAGTATAATTACCCAACTTCAATAAGTGATTTTATCATCTTTTTTTATATATTTTTATAGCATTTTTTATGACATTTTCAGTCTTTGTTTTAATCCCAAAAATTATGTAAGTGTGAAGTGCATAAATCTGAGATAAAAAATTCAAGATCAAATTATCTTTTCAATCTTACTTCCTTATCCTAAAATTTAAATAAGATCTATTATTTTGACTTGGTTTAAAAATTCATAACCTTAAGTCTTCCTAATTCCTAAGATAATCTTAATTTTCTTAAAAATAAATCAAAACTATTTCTCTTAATTCAAAAAGTTTTGTAAAAGAAAAGAAGAGAGTTTTTATATAAAAGAAAATTTAAAAATTTTCGAAGAAGAAGTGTAAAAGAAAGAAAAAGTAAAACTAACTATGCTAGTAAATCCTCCCCCACACTTATCTCATGCATTGTCCTCAATGCATCGTGAATGTGTATATGCATGAAATAAATGGAAAGGGAAGAAAAAGTACCTCATCGTGGTGGCTCCGGTGGTGGTCTAATTGGTTCACGAAAGGCGCCCAATTCAAAATTGTAGATCTTGCAAGAACCCACCAGTGACCTCTCTAATATGACCCAGTAAAATATTGGAGAACTGTATGATCTTATTGAAAAAATTATCCCCATCCAATTTTCAATTTTCAAAAATAATTACTAAGTCATTTTCTTCAATATTCTTGTCCAACAATAAAGTGTGATTTTGAGAGATGATTGATTTGGATTCAAATGGAACAGGAACAAAAATCGATAACGCCTCTGGAATTTGACTCATATCAAGTCGAGATTCAAAGGTGAGAGTTGAAATTAGTTCAAAGATGGAATCCAACTTGGATTCAGACTTCGTTTTTGAAAGGAGTCGGATACAATTGGAGTTTCCTAACAGGTGAATTGTTTCTCCATTTAGGATTTGGATTCTTTTTAGGATTTGTATTCCTTTTAGGATTTGGACTCCTTTCCTGTTCGGGATCAAATCCAATTGGGGTTTCCTAAATCCCTGAGACTCTGTGGCTATAAATAAGGGCTAGAGCCCTCATGTATTGTATCTCTAAGAATTCTCTCAAGTTTCCCTCTGTATTAGTTTGTATTGATTGTTGAATCAATAAATTCTCTCTCTCCCTTGCCCCGAGGACGTAGGCACATTGTCGAACCTCATTAAATATTGTGTTGATTGCTTTTCTCTGTTGTTCGTTGTTCCTGTCGTGTTGATTGCTTCTCCGGCTGCATCAAATTTTCGCCAGGTGGGCGGATTCCTCAGAGAGGTTGTTGTTCATTGCGCATAACAAATTGTGCTATCAATCTTCATCACATAATGAGATTTAGGCGGCACATATCACAATCACTTAGGGATACTCACAAAAACAACCTCAGACTTTGATATCATCCAGTACATTTATCACAATAACGGCAAGAGAAAGCTCGTCATCCAAGTGGCCTCATGCTATGTGGAAAATACATTGTTCAATAGATTCCTTCAATTGCAAAGCTCCAGAAAATAGTCACACCTTTAATCCACAGCAAAAATGTAAATATATGGCAAATTCACACGGCTTGTTCAATCTGTTAGGATCGATCTGAAAGACTTAGAGCATCATCCCAAAAAACTAGCCTTCAGGTGGAGTTGCCCAAATCTTTATATACCCAAAACTATCTCCATGTCTAGCCGATGTGGGACTATTATTTGTTCGACCCAACAACCCCCTCATTTCAAGCTCAACTATTTTCACACTGGAAGATCAAATAGTCATGCTAAATCCTCGAGAACTAGCTTTACAGGGTCTTATTGCGCCTTTTTTTTGCGCCATTGGGGTGATCAGACTCATTGCGCCTTTTGCGCCATTGGAGGATCGACATTATCGAACACACACGACTAAGTTCAGGGCATGGCTTTGAGACCAATTGAAGGATTTTGGGCACCATCCTAAAAGACTAGCCTTTTAGGTGGAGTTGCCTAAATCTTTATATACCTAAGACCATCCCTATGTCTAGCCGATGTGGGACTAATTGTTCGACCCAAATCCCAACACGATCTAGCCTCTCCAATCTACATATAGAATTTAGCTGCCTTAGCATGCACTGATTATACGATCAAAACAAATAACATGAGCCCCAAAACACCCCAACCCCAACACCAACAACCAACACCCACAGAAAAAAAAATGAAAGAAAGAAAAAACATAACAATTTGCCACGCAATGGATATGTTTGTATCTAAAATCTTATTGTATGTTCAATTCAATCTTCTACCTGAATGACATAATGTATACATCCTCTTATAGCCTCCAAGTCTCCACTTTATTGTTAATAATCCTCATATTCTTACAAAATCTTCCCAAAGAATCTAATACCAGGATCGGCATGGCTACTGAATTAACCTCGTGAAAATTTTGTGAAGTGCATAAATTTAAGACAAAAAATTCAAGATCAAATTATCTTTTCAATCTTACTTCCTTATCCTAAAATTTAAACAAGATCTATTATTTTGAGTTGGTTTAAAAATTCATAACCTTAAGTCTTCCTAATTCCTAAGATAATCTTAATTTTCTTAAAATAAATCAAAACTATTTCTCTTAATTCAAAAAGTTTTGTAAAAAGAAAAGAAGAGAGTTTTCATATAAAAGAAAATTTAAAAATTTCCGAAGAAGAAGTGTAAAAGAAAGAAAATGTAAAACTAACTATGTTAGTAAATCCTCCCCCTACACTTATCTCATGCATTATCATCAATGCATCGTGAATGTGTATATGTATGAAACAAATGGAAAGGGAAGAAAAAGTACCTCACGGTGGTGGCTCCGGTGGTGGTCTAATTGGTCCACGAAAGGCGGCCCAATTCAAAAATTGTGGATCTTGCAAGAACCCACCAGTGACCTCTCTAATATGACTCAGTAAAATGTTGGAGAACTGTATGATCTTATTGAAAAAATTATCCCCATCCAATTTTTAATTTTCAAAAATAATTACTGAGTCATTTTCTTCAACATTCTTGTCCAACAATGAAGTGTGATTTTGAGAGATGATTGATTTGGATTCAAATAGAACAGGATAAAAACTGATACCGACTCGAGAATTTGACTCATATCAAGTCAAGATTCAAAGGTGAGAGTCAAAATTGGTTCAAAGATGGGGACCAAACCAAAGAATTAACGTTCACACGCTTTTCCCATTAATGAAGTGTGATCATAAGATATTGGTGATTCAATTTCACAGTGTATTGGTACAGGGTTCAATGTTGACTCTGTAATAGAGAAAAAATCTGGTAAAGATACCGGAGTCATTATTGAGTCAAAAACTTAAATGAAATTACCAACTTGAGGTTCAGGATCACTTTCAAGCTCAAGTTCAATTTCGAGAAAGGGATAACTTGCCAAGATGTCAAGGTGGTTCTCAAAATTTTCAAATGGATGTAATGAAATTGAATCTTAATTTTCATCCACAGAAAGAATGTGAATGGGTGAAATGGTCAATTCAAGTTCAGGAATTATGAGAATCAAAACTGGCTCAAGAACGTTACTTAGTTAGGTAACACTACAGGAGTCGATATTGATTCAAGGATAGGACTCGAATCGCTAAATTGAAGCTCAGGCTCACATTCATCTTCAACTTCAATTTCAGAAAATGGATAACTTGTCAAACTATCAAGAGGTTGATGTTGGTCAAGTTTAGGTTGCTATAATGAAATTGAAGCTGGATTTCCAAAATGACATGATTCGTGAACGTATGAACATTTGGTAGACATGAGAAGTCAATCGTATTTTGCATTATGCTCGGTCGCTTGCACGAATTCCATAGTTTTTTCCCACAATGATTTTCCTTTGAGTCATTTTGGAAAAGAACTACATGAATTTTGGGAATTTTGTGGACATGATGAGGCTACCATTTTTTCAAATTATTTTTGGGCCTCTATCACTTCTTCCAAACTCCTTTCCAATGATGATTTTTCTTCAATTGGTGGTTCAGGAAAAGGAGTATATTAATCAAAATCGGGAAATGAATATTGTGAAAATTGTGGACAAGATGGTTGAAAATTTGACTCGGGGTAAGTGAATCCCCATTGACTCTCTGAAGAGTTAAAATTATTTTGAAATTTGTGGTCATACGATTGGAGGTATGGGTTATATTGAGTCGAATAATCCCAATCCGGCCTATAGGATTGATTCATATTGTACATATCCGGGTTGAAGTTATCCGAGTCAAATGAGGTCGGGGTGAAATATGGATTCATATTAGGATTGAAAAAATTGTTGTTGTTGAAATCCATATCATAATTTACAAAAAGAAAACAAACAAACAAACAAACAATGATTGTTATACATATTTGCATATTTTACCGCTTCCATACCATGCATATTGTCAATAAAAATATGATTTTTACTCATCTTCTCTATATTTTTGCAGGTCCACACTCAAATGGAGAAAAGGCCCAAAATCTCTTTAATTAGCAATAATTAAAAGAGATTAATTCAAAGCCCAAAAAGAGAGCCCAAATTTGAATCCAGGATCTAGAGAATTCTACACGCCAGCTCAAGATTATAGAAGCCCACGTGGATAACAACCTCGTAACAACTTCACAACAGAAATCTGTTGCTCAACAGCCTCAGCTTTGCCGCGCTTATGCGGCAAGATCTGGGCCGTTGAGCCCCAGATTTCTGCCACCTGTTCATCTTCTGGAGAATTCTCTCTGAGGCTATAAATACAGGACCAGGGCTTGCGAAAAAAGACTGAACGGAACAGAAGAGGAGAGATGATAGGATAAAGCTTTGTAATTTTGTATTTTTTCTCTAGGATTTAGTTCTTTAGATCTCCTTCTTCTTCCCTAGAAATTCTGCAAAAGAGAGTTGTAAGAGAGACAGATCTTGTGTACACCAAGGAGTGACAACTTGTGAAGTAAGGATTGATCCATTCTCTTCTTCTCTACTTGAGCATTTTCTAGTATTACTTGCTTTCTTTACTTTTAGCTTTACTTTACTTGCATTTTATTTCATGCTTTGCTTTTCTTTTGTAATGGCTAGTAGCTAACTTTTCTACCATGAACTAGCTAACAACTTACCTTGCTAACTACTATCTCATGGGTGATTGCTATCTTTAATCTTGCAAGTTGTATGGTTTTCTCTTCTCCGATGGGTTATTTTCATTTCTTGGTAAGTTCTTGTTGTAATTCTCCATATGATTCATGTGTGCCTCATTTAAAGCCTTGTCTTTGAACAAGTGCCTTGATGGAACATGGAGATGGATCACCAAACATATGCTATTTGTTGTACAACTTCAATACTTCCATTATTGAATGTTGTATCTTCTTCCTTAGCATCCCTTGTGTGTCGCTCTTTTGATTCCATTATTGAAAGTCTAACTTGTAGGCCAATGACATCTATGAGGCTACGAGACAAGTCCAAGAATGATCCCCCGTCATCCAAGTGGGAAAGTAATTAGACCAACACGCAAGACAAATCTATGCCGATGAATCAACATGAGGCACGCATCACCATCACGGAGTTTAGTAAGTCTTTAGCAAGGTAGTAAGGTTAGCTAGTCATGGTTTTCTCACCTTCAAAGTCTTCTAAAGTTTTCTTTTCTTTTAGTGTTAATACCAAATCTCTTTTATGATTTCTTTTCCTTTTTCATCATGAACATATCCACTGATTCTTTTATTTCTTTTTCCAACGATTCTTTATTCTTTTGAGCAAAGAAGAATCTTCGTTTTATATCTTCACTACCAACCGTAACGCTTCAATCACAAGCTCTCCCTGAGAATCGACTCGGTATAGCCCATGCTATAACGGAGATAGGAAAGGGTATATTGATTACATTTTGAATATATTGTGGAGTGATCAAAGCACTTGAGGTTGTTCCTAAACCTTATCTCTTTGTTAAATATTTGTGCAAGAACTTCACACATCTCTTTCTTAATCAAATTTTGGCGCCGTTTCCGGGGAGAGCAACGGTTTTTGATTTAAAGTGAAGAACTAAACGAATCTTCTTCTCTGTTGCAGGTTACAGGTTGAAGAAACAGGAAAATTTGCATTGCAGTGACATATAAGTGGACCTGGGCCTCTGCTCTAGAAAGCAGAGACCAGGATCCCTCAGCTTTGCCGCAGAATCTCGGCCCTGGCCGCAGATTTGCGGCAATCCTGAGTTGACTACTGACCAAATTTCTGCAGGGTTTCCAGCTCTGCAAAATACATCTGCTGCAATAATTCTTTTCCTGTATGCTTCACCATACTCCTGCTAATAATCAACAGTAAAAAATTTGTTGCAAAGTTAAAAATTATTTAGACATTTGCATCTCTAGGCACGTGTCTTTCAATTCATTTACTTTTACTGTTGAAGAGTGTTGGAGGCAAGGTACGTGCGCATTGCATATTGATTAGGACTCACTCTTTATTTGATTTAATTACGCTTTGAGTGAATCTATGTTTGTTTATATCGTACACTTGCACAAATCAATTTTAAGGGCATAACCTATAAATAAGATAAGGTGGGGATTTTATCATCTTTTCCTTGGCCCAAAAATCATTTCCAAGCACTCACAATCCCAAGCTTGTAATAAAATTTGCTAGACGTTGGCCCTAGGGACATCTCGGACTCACTTAGGAGATTATCCTAAGGGGGAAAAGTGTTGAAAATTGACTTTTGTAAAATCAGTGTCTAGGAAAGGGATTGAGGGCCGAAAGCCCGAAGGTTGTTGGTTACTTAATTAAGGAACGTCTCTGACGGAAAACCTCCAACCAACCTTGCCCTTCCCTGACTGATTTGCTTATAGTCAAAGTCTACACTAAACCTCCTGTGGACGATCTAATCAGTTAGGAGTCGTCTAGGTCCAGGAATCCTAGAAGCTTGGATTGATTTTTTTTTAATTGTTTGTCATTTTCTATTTTTCGTTGGTGTGATCGGTGCACGTTGTTTGTGACTTTATATGCGAGAGTGGATCCGAGATTCTAATTCTGCAAGACTAGTTAGACTTTCTACACTTGCACTTACACAACCACTTCACCCAATGGAGAACAACGTCTCACTCCAAGATCGATTCTATCCGATTCGCACCTCCCTTCCATCCTGCATTCTTCTCCCCGAGCCAAATGGAAATCACTTCGAGCTGAAACCGCAATTCATTAATACACTTCCCCGATTTCATGGTCTAGAGTCTGAGGACGCGTACCTCTTTATTCGTGAGTTTGAAGAGGTATGCCAAATGATGAGAATTTTTCAACTGACCGAGGATGCTGTTAGGTTAAGATTCATACCGTTTGCACTTAAGGATTTAGCTAAGAAATGGCTTTACAATCTTCCCGTCAGTTCCATATCTTCTTGGGATGATTTTGTTAAGGTCTTTCTTAAGAAATTCTATCCTATCCACAAAACAGCCCTCATGCGAAAGAATATCATGCAATTCAAGCAGGAACCAAATGAACCTTTCTGGAAGTATCTTGAGCGTTTCAAAGACCTTCTAGCCCTATGTCCTCATCACGGCATAGAGAAATGGCGTCTGTGTCAGATTATCTATGACGGTCTAGATTACCAAACGAAAACCCTCCTTGAATCCATGTGCCAAGGGGAATTTTTGAAGAAAGATGAGCATCAGGGGTGGGATCTCTTTGAAACCCTAACTGAGAAAACCATTCAGTGGGAGTCATGTCCTGATAAATCCACTCCCACCACTTCCAGAACTGGTACACACTCCATAGAATCCTCTATAGCTGCAGAAGCCAAAATCACACAATTGATGAAGAGGATAGAACTGCTTGAGTCTAGGGGAAATTCTGTTGTAAATCAGGTCAACCCATTACCTGTGATTAAACCGGGTTGCACCTACTGTCATGACCTTAACCATGTCTTTGAGGAGTGTCCTTTGTATCAGCCCCAATCATATCAGGAGAACCTGAATGCAGCATTTACCAGACCCCCATACTCCAACACTTACAATTCAGGATGGCAGAACCATCCAAATTTTTCGTGGAGTCAGTCCGGTCCTGAGCATTATAGGCCACCACATCCACATTCATATAATGCTCAGTCTCACACATCCAGTTTCAATCATAATTCACTGTATGTTCATCCATCTCAAAGTCCACCACAATCACAACCATATCAGAACTCACCATACTACCAATCACAATTCCAGCCTCCATATTATCAACATCCACCCCAGAATAATTTAGAAATATCAGAGTTGAAGAAAATGCTAGAAACCTTTACAAAGAACCATCATCAGGAGTTGAATAAAGTTAAGGTCCAAATTGGGCAATTGGCTGAGAGACAAAATGGAATGTTCCCAAGCCAGCCATTGCCAAATCCCAAACATCACTTCCCTTTGAATGAAGTGGAAGATTCAGGACCCAGTCAATGTCATGCTATTCATACCCTGAGATCTGGAAAACAAGTAGATAATAAGGTTTCTAGTCAATCATCTCATCCAGCACCAAAGCCAACACCTCCTGTCCCAATACAACCAACTTCTGACAAACCATCTTCTAGTACAGAGCCATCCACTTCAAAAGCTAAGGGTAAAGAAAAGGTAGATGAGCAACCCTATAAGCCTGTTGTACCATTTCCAAATAGGCTTAAGAATCCCAAGACAAATGCTCACATGGAGAAGATAAAAGAAATGTTCAATAAGGTCCAAATCAATGTCCCTCTTCTTGATGCCATACAACAAGTGCCATCATATGCTAAATTCTTAAAGGAAATGTGCACCAAGAAGAGGAAAACACAAGTCCCTAAAAAAGTCTTCCTAGCATCATCTATCAACGAGCTGCTCAATGGTCCAATTCCTGTTAAATACAAAGACCCAGGGAGCCCCACCATTTCATGCATCATAGGACAGACACCACTAATAGGGCACTTCTTGATTTGGGGGCCAGCATCAATCTCCTGCCTTTCTCTGTGTATCAGCAATTAGGGTTAGGGGATCTCCGTCCTACCCAAATGACCATACAATTGGCTGATCGCTCTGTCACTAGACCCCAGGGGTAAATTCACGATGTCCTTGTCAAAGTTGGGGAATTCATTTATCCTGTTGACTTTGTAGTCCTTGAAACAAAACCTGTGTCAAATTCCAATCAAAGGGCTCAAACTCCTGTCATTTTGGGACGACCATTCCTGGCTACTGCAAATGCCATCATTAATTGCCGGAATGGATCAATGAGGTTAACCTTTGGTAACATGACTCATGAACACAATGTCTTCCACACACAACCTCGTAAAACAAAAGATCAAACATTTGAGGTTAGCTTCATTAGTAACAATTGTGAGGAAGAAGGTGAAGATCCAAAAGATGAATCACAATCTGGTGATTCTCTTATCCGAGTACCCTTTCAAAAGGGGAAAGTTGATTTGGATATTTTAACTTTCACAGAGCCAACTCTGACTGTATCTGAACCTCCGATTGATATATCCTTTGAAGACCTGTTTGCTGATGAGATCATGTGTCTAGATGAGTCCACTCGGGTTAGGTTAGCTGATTGTACACTTTTGAAAGAGGATGTTGACATGAGTTTCGAAGAATTATTTAGAGATGAGCTTGAATTTCTGAATAATAGACAAAAAGATGTGCTCAATAAAAAAGGTGGTGAGGAGGAATTCTTGAGTGAACAAAATGGTGAGATATGGATGGACAATAATGAATTGAAACTGGAAATGCTGAGGGTTAATAATATAATGCGACACGTTTCCCAATTAAACCCGCGAAAGAGAACACATTGGAATGACGGGAAACGGGCCAGAGGGAAACGGCCAAAAGATAGCCCAGGCAGTGAACCCACTTGTACATAATCTTTGTAAATATTTTTTTTCTTTTCTTTTTATAATTTTGTAAATAAATAATAATAATAAAAATAAAAAAAATAATAAAAAAAAGAGATGAGGGATTTCTAACAAGAGTTCCACCAAATTTGAAGTTCCTAGGTTTCTTCAAAACTCCTTCTTTCAAAAATTTCAAAGTCCTAGGTCACTACAACTTCCCAAGAGTCAAACTCTCTTTTCAAAACTACAAATTCCAAAGTTGGTAAAATTTCTTTTAACCTAGGGATAGAAGTGGAAATCTCTTGGTTTTTTTCCCTCCTATAAATACTTACTCTGCCCGACCCTTCTCCCTCACAAGAAAAACTCATCTCAGATCTACAACTCTCTTCCAGCGTGCCGCACTCTGCAACTTTTTCTCTCCTCAGATCTCTTTGTTTTGCCGCGTTCCTGCGACTTTTGCCGAGATTCTGCGGCTTTTCTAAAGCTTCCTGGGTGCCGTCAAGTTCTGCACCAGTCGATCTCACGCACTTCCAGCCGATCTGGTGCTACATCTTCATTCAGACTCTCCTGTACCCACTGCAGAGATCGAACTTTTCCCCCCCACGAATTCCGGGGGCGGTTCGAATTCAGATCTCTTCTTTTTATTGCTTTGTTTTTAATTCATATCATGGCACCATCTATTTTCGTTTAGAGAGACTTTGGAAAAATATTGAGTGATGCAAATGGATAAGGGTATGTGTTTCTAGAGAGAATTAGGGCTTGGAATTGGTATACATTAGTGTATGACAACTCTGAGACTGATGCCTTTTATTGTCCCGAATTGGTGACAATGTTTTACACTCACATTGACCAAGCATCGATTGATCCACAAACGTATCAGTTTACTGTACACATGCCCACAGGAGACTTACTTGTCACGCTTCCTCTTCTTGAGGAAGTCACTACTGTCCTAACCATCACACAACACAGCGAGCCTCTCCCATTGATTGAGTATATGACTGTTATGGGGGCTCGTTGTACTGAGCAGGATCGTGGGCTGAAGGCTAGCACCACGTTCAGAAATATTCACTGCGTTGGACGTTGGATCCAACGCAACATTTTAGGGCTAGACCACACCTCCACATTTAACAGACCTGTGTTGCAAATTATACATGATTTAATGACTCGTCAACACACAGTTTGTTTGAATAAGGTCATCTTTCACGCACTCATAGCCAATTCCTCACGCACTAGGGGTGCCAAATACTGCCATCCTATCTTGATTACACGTCTATGTAGGACTTTCCTACCAGACGATGTCTTTGATTCATTCGACCGAGTGTTTGTTGCACCTGAGAGACCTACCAGTTCGTATAATAGTTGTTTGCACGTGGTCTGGACTCCTACTGTCCAGCCTGAGGATGTACCGGTAGAGTCCTCCTCTGAGGAGAGTCTTGAGGAAGAAGATGAACCTGAGTTTTGGAGGCAAGATCCCCCAGCAGAGTCACGAGCTTTCATGTCTTCCATCTGGAAGGGCATGAAGAAAATCTTTAGGGGACAAGTGAGGCTAAGGAAGAAGGTAGAGGAGCAATCCTCTCGGTTAGATAGTATGGAGGCAGCGTTGAGGAGATCACAGTCGGCTGGACCTAGCACCACCGCGGGTCCAAAGCGACAGAGGGAGTAGCTTTATCCTTTACCTATTTCATGCATCATTTCATCTTGCATACATTGGGGACAATGCATGAGATAGGTATGGGGGGTAGATGCTAACATAGGATTTTTCATTTTCTTTTTAAGCCTTTTATTTTTATTTTTAGGATTTTTAGTTTCTTTTTAGGTTTTTATTTTTTTAGATTTTACCTTTCTTTGTAGATTTTCTACTTTCTTGTTAGATTTTATTTTCTTTTAGAAAAATAAAAAAAGAAAAAAATAATAATAATAAAAAAAAGGAAATTCTTGATCCATGTTTAAAGAATCAAACTTAACTTTAGGGATTAAGGAAGTTCTAAACTAAGATTTCTAATTATAAGTCGAAAAGAGGAGTTTTGTTAGATTTTTAGGTTAAGTAATAAAGGATTAGAAAAATTACTAGATTTTAATTCTTTCTTCAGGATATATACATTAAACATATTGAAGGATTAATCAAAGACTTTGTGACTTTATTTACATATATATATAATAAATATATATATATACAATAAAAAATATATATATAAATAAATAATAAATACTTAGCCACTGAATAAGCTGGTTAGTCGTGCCTCAAGAAGCATTGCCAATCACGCCTAAAAGTGGTTAAGTCCTCAAATTCCTTCGTGGCCTTTTTTACTCGAGTCATCGAACCCGAGGGATGTTTTCTCATCTGGTGCCCTAAGACCGTCTGGTTTGGGAGTCATCGGTAAGAGACTCGTTACAAGGGTAAACTAGAAAGCCTAAGGATGCTAAGGAAAAAAAAAAAAATAAAAAAAAAAATATTGTATATATAAATAAAAAAATGTTATATATATTAGTAAATAAATGAATTTAGTCTAAGAAAGATCCTTCATATTTATAGATGTATATATCTTAGGATTGATGCAAAATCCGGTCTTTGATCTTTTCCCTAAAATCTTAACCTAAGTTGAAAACAAAACTTTAAATAGACGCTTATAAGAGGAATGGCAAGTTTAGAGTAACCTGAAACCTATAATTTAAGGGAGAATCTTTAAAACATGGATCAAAATTTTCACTAACCCTTTTATTTTTCTTTATGGATTTTGTGGGTGCAATCCGCTGAAAACCCTCAGGAGACAACACTCCTCCTCTAGGGTAACCTAGAGGTTTAACGGCTTGTTGCACGTGCTCAGTGCAATCGTGTCACCTACGAAAGTGGTGTAATAAACTAGTTAGGATTTTCTTTTTCTTTTCTTGTTTTGCTCGAGGACGAGCAAAAGCTAGGTATGGGGGTGTGATTGTTATACATATTTGCATATTTTACCGCTTTCATACCATGCATATTGTCAATAAAAATATGATTTTTACTCATCTTTTCTATATTTTTGCAGGTCCACACTCAAATGGAGAAAAGGCCCAAAATCTCTTTAATTAGCAATAATTAAAAGAGATTAATTCAAAGCCCAAAAAGAGAGCCCAAATTTGAATCCAGGATCTAGAGAATTCTACATGCCAGCTCAAGATTCTAGAAGGCCACGTGGATAACAACCTCGTAACAACTTCACAACAGAAATCTGTTGCTCAACAGCCTCAGCTTTGCCGCGCTTTGCCGCGCTTACGCGGCAAGATCTGGGCCGTTGAGCCCCAGATTTCTGCCACCTGTTCATCTTCTGGATAATTCTCTCTGAGGCTATAAATACAGGACCAGGGCTTGCGAAAAAAGACTGAACGGAACAGAAGAGGAGAGATGATAGGATAAAGCTTTGTAATTTTGTATTTTTTTCTCTAGGATTTAGTTCTTTAGATCTCCTTCTTCTTCCCTAGAAATTCTGCAAAAGAGAGTTATAAGAGAGAGAGAGCTTGTGTACACCAAGGAGTGACAACTTGTGAAGTAAGGATTGATCCATTCTCTTCTTCTCTACTTGAGCATTTTCTAGTATTACTTGCTTTCTTTACTTTTAGATTTACTTTACTTGCATTTTATTTCATGCTTTGCTTTTCTTTTGTAATGGCTAGTAGCTAACTTTTCTACCATGAACTAGCTAACAACTTACCTTGCTAACTACTATCTCATGGGTGATTGCTATCTTTAATCTTGCAAGTTGTATGGTTTTCTCTTCTCCGATGGGTTATTTTCATTTCTTGGTAAGTTCTTGTTGTAATTCTCCATATGATTCATGTGTGCCTCATTTAGAGCCTTTTTTTGAACAAGTGCCTTGATGGAACATGGAGATGGATCACCAAACATATGCTATTTGTTGTACAACTTCATTACTTCCATTATTGAATGTTGTATCTTCTTCCTTAGCATCCCTTGTGTGTCGCTCTTTTGATTCCATTATTGAAAGTCTAACTTGTAGGCCAATGACATCTATGAGGCTACGAGACAAGTCCAAGAATGATCCCCCGTCATCCAAGTGGGAAAGTAATTAGACCAACACGCAAGACAAATCTATGCCGATGAATCAACATGAGGCACGCATCACCATCACGGAGTTTAGTAAGTCTTTAGTAAGGTAGTAAGGTTAGCTAGTCATGGTTTTCTCACCTTCAAAGTCTTCTAAAGTTTTCTTTTCTTTTAGTGTTAATACCAAATCTCTTTTATGATTTCTTTTCCTTTTTCATCATGAACATATCCACCGATTCTTTTATTTCTTTTTCCAACGATTCTTTATTCTTTTGAGCAAAGAAGAATCTTCGTTTTATATTTTCACTACCAACCGTAACGCTTCCATCGCAAGCTCTCCCTGAGAATCGACTCGGTATAGCCCATGCTATAACGGAGATAGGAAAGGGTATATTGATTACATTTCGAATATATTGTGGAGTGATCAAAGCACTTGAGGTTGTTCCTAAACCTTATCTCTTTGTTAAATATTTGTGCAAGAACTTCACACATCTCTTTCTTAATCAACAAACAAACAAATAAAGAAAAAGAAAAAGAAAAAGAAAACAAGCCTATGCTAGGGTTGATTTAGACCTAAATGACTCCTAACTGGTTAAACTGCCCACGGGGGATATATTGTCAGAATCTGACCACGAGTTAATCGGCCAGGTAGGGGTAAGATCAGTGGGAGGTATCCGTGCCGGAGCAGCAGGCCTAATTATGCCAAACCACTGTTATTCGAGGTTTCGCCTCCCAATCTCTAACCTTCGCCACCGATTTGATAAGAGTCAACTTCTAATAATTTTTCCCTTAGGTCAATCTCCTAAATGAGTCTGAGATGTCCCTTGGGGCCAACGTCTAGCAAGTTTTATTAAGGCTTAGGTTATGTGAGTGGGGAGGTGTTTTTTGGGTTAAGGAATGGTAATAATTTTCCCACCTTATATTGTATTGGGTTTGCTTTTAAGTTCAATTCGTTCAAGTGTGCAATATAAATAAGAATGAATACACAAAGAGAGTAAATCACCCACGTGTTTGTCCTAACTATATGTTATGCAATATGTACACTTCCGTCAAGATCACAACAACATAAGAACACAATACAGTATATTGGAATTGAAATCGACACGTGCTTAGATGCAAATGTCTAAATTGTTTTAAAATATCCAATTTTAGTATTTTAGTTCTTAAAATTATTACAGTGCACAGGTAATATAAAAAAACTAGCAGCAGAATTTAAGAATATACAAGAATTCACCCAACCACACAAAAGTAAGTATGGACTTCTGCAATGCTAAAACTTTAATCTGCACACAAAAAAATAAAGAAGAGAAGTTAACAAAAATGTGAAATCAAACCATTCTCATTCGCGGCAATGACGCCAAAATTTGATCGGGAGAAAACCGCGCACGAAAAGTGTATGTTTTAAAATCAATAGTTAAAAGTGTGTGTTTTAGTTTCCTTGATACTTCTGTTATAACATAGAGGCTAAACGGGTTGAATCCATAAGGACGGGAAGCGATATAAGTTTTACCGGAATGTTCACACGTGTGTTAAATTTTCTTCAATGTTTTAATGAATAAAAAAGAAAGAAAACAAAAAGTGAATAGAGAAGAGTATGGTGAAAACACGAAGAAGTGGGAAAAGATAGAAGAAATGGATTTTGTGATTTTTGTTTGTATGTCTAAAACAAAGTGAAAAGATAAAGAAAACTCATGACTACTAACTACTAATGGCTTCACTAACCATGCTAACCTCTTAGTGATAGTTGCCTCACATGTATTCTTAGCCATCACTAGTCCTTAGTTCAAGAGCGTTTCAAAGAATGACCCATACGATAACTTTCACATCCAAACTCAACAAAACAAGTGCAAGTTACACTTAAACTATCAAAACTAAACAAGAGTAAGTGTGGAGTAAAGTAATGTTAGCTTATTAGAGAGTTAAGATGTTAGAGTGTTAGAATCCATCATCATGAGCCATCAATGGCTCTTGCAAGAGCAATGCCAAGTAGAACCTATTAGATTCATGTGGATTATCAAGTAAGAAGTTAGTGGTTAGTAGTTAGTTGTCATGAGAGAAAATTAGCTAAATATATAAAAAGAGTTAGAGAAGAAAACAAAGAGAGGTAAAGAGAGAACCTTTCATAACTTGTCACCTTCTATTACAAGCATTCTTACTTTCCACCATGTATCACTCTCTCTCTCTCCCCTATTACAAGATCTATAAGAAATAAAAAATACAAAGGAGGAAGAAGAAGAAGAACTAAACTAAACTACCCTAAACTACAACAAGGGAAAAACCTAAAAACTAACATAAAAACACTTTAAAACTCTTCCTTCTCATGCTTTGGAAAGTCCCGGGTATTTATAGACAAAGAGGGGTACCAGGGACAGTGTACGGAGCCGTGCGTCGAATCTCGGCGCGCGGCTCCATACAGGAGCCGCAAAAACGCTGCTATAGTCGCGTTTTTGCAGCATAGTATGGTTGTGCGCGGGACGCCGCCTGCCGCGCGCTGTCCTGTCGTCCCCATGTCGGTTGTACTTGCTAGTTTCTAGATTTGGGCCCCTGATTTTGACGAAACCACCCTCCAAAGTCGATGGCTATCTTAGTAGGCTTTTAATCACCAATTAAATGGTGATTTTGGGTCTTCTTCTTTATTTCATGTCATGAACCTAGAAACACACAAGAGAGGTGTTATTAGCAGAATTTAATATTAAATAAATATGAAGATGTGATATGAAATATGCAATTTTAGAGACTAATCAAAGGTCTTACAATCTGTCATCGTCTTTTGCCATCGCCGTAAAGTAGTCGAAACTCTAATACCACTTGACGCAGATAAAGAAGCAAAAAACGCCGGCTAGATCTCATTCTAGCGCAAATGAACACTGAAAAATAGTTCAAGTAGGAAAAGCACTCGACTCCACGAGCAAAGAATGAACAACTCAAATCCACAATCAATTGAAAGAAAAAAACTCAATTTTATTGATTATCAAAAGTTGAATACTAAAAAGAAAGATACAATAATCTTACATAGGTAATAAAAGAAGAATATTACTCTAATTAGAAAACCAAATTAAATAAAAGAAAAACGAAACAGTTTAGAGTCCAAATCAAACTTGAAAATCAGATCTTGTTTGGAGTCGGATATGCTGACACGCCGAGGCCTGTCGACAGCTAACTGTTCCTGTCGGTAGACTGTAAAAGACCCAACTCTCGAGTTGCAGCTGTCGACAGTTGACTGTGTCGCTGTTGACAAGCTGTTAAACAGCTGTTAACAGCTGAACTTGTTGCTGTGAACAGTCCATGCACTGATATCCTACTGATATCCTACATCAAGTCTGTAGTAGACATAAAGGAGGACCGGCTGCTTGTTTGCTTGCTAATTGTTTGGCCAAGGAATTCTCCTAGTGTGATTTTCCCACTCTGGTAGTGACTTGTTCAAGTAGTCCAAGTGTATAAAAAACATTTTATTTGTACTTGATGATTCAGAACATCATAGCCACAAGATCCTCAGTATCTTTCACAGGACCATTTCACATTGTCCAGGATTGCAGCCACCACAAAATCCTTTTAGAAGCACAATTTGGTAAAAGTAGAGCTTGTTTCTGTGCTAAGTGGCCTTTCATGACTTGAAATGACAAAATAATACTAATGAGGCACGCCTTAGTTTTAATCAACCCCTTACATGCCAATTAACTTCCAAGGTTCTATGACAAGCCCCTCTCTCTCCATTGTTGTCTTGGCCAAGAACTCAGGACTAACCGAGGCTTTGCATCAGACTGATAGTTGAAAAAGCTCCTTGTCAATCGTTTCATCTAGCTTCTCGAGTAAGAGCTCAACTCCAAAGCTGATCCTGTTTGGATATGAAAACAAATTTAGCTGTCGACATCGACACAGTGGATGTAAGAGATGCCTTCTCAACTAACAGTTCATTCCAAAGCTGACCCAGTTTTGATACGAAAAGGATGCAGCTACCAGTGATGATAATTCATACTAATCGGATGTTCAGGCTCAACTATTTTCGACCGCCTTTACTGATCTACAGATCTTCCAAGATAAGCATCAAGACCAGAGATGAACACAACTACCCTAGATTTGTTTCATGACTTTGGTCAAGCCTAAATTGCCTAATTGCAAGTCCAACTTTGTATTATTCACGTATATGAGATATGCCTGATGTACCACACAACATAGTCAATATATATAGCCTATTACTTCTGACACTTTACCTTGCATAATATCTTACTACAAGCCAAATTTGTCAAGAAAAAGAAATTTGCATACAAAGATTATTAGTTCTACATATTTTGTTTGTATGATCACAATCTAGAACAAATGCTAATTGAAAACTTCACATAGTGCTAAAAAATGAGATATGGAATCAGATTAGGTGGTGTGTGGACATCAAGCTTATCCTTTGGTTTTCAGGTGAAGAGAACAAAAGAACAACAGCATAACTGTTCAACTAGTTGGTCACTTGTCTTTGCTTTCGGCTTATATAATTCATGCAACTAGGTCATCTTTTGTCGAGTGATCTGCAAAAGAAACAGCTTTTATTCTTGAATTATAGAACGATGAACGATTGATGTCTATAGAGGTTTTGGAGCAGAACAGAGAAATCCAAAGAAATCCCGACAAATTGGATTGGAAAGGAATTTTAAACTTTTAATAATGAAACGGCGCCATCATCCAAAATAACAATAATTAACATTATTATGAAAATTGTGCTATCAATCTTCATCGCATAATGAGATTTAGGCGGCACATATCACAATCACTTAGGGATGCTCACAAAAACAACCTCAGACTTTGATATCATCCAGTACATTTATCACAATAACGGCAAGAAAGCTCGGCATCCAAGTGGCCTCATGTTATGTGGAAAATACACTGTTCAATAGATTCCTTCAATTGCAAAGCTCCAGAAAATAGTCAACAGCAAAAATGTAAATATATGGCAAATTCACACGGCTTGTTCAATCTGTTAGAATCGATCTGAAAGACTTAAAGCATCATCCCAAAAAACTAACATTCAGGTAGAGTTGCCCAAATCTTTATATACCCAAAACTATCTCATGTCTAGCCGATGTGGGACTATTATTTGTTCGACCACCCAACAACCCCCTCGATCAAATGGTCCTGCTAAATCCTCGAAAACTAGCTTTACAGGGTCTTATTGTGCCTTTTTTTTGTGCCATTAGGGTGATCAGACTCATTGCGCCTTTTGCGCCATTGGGGATCGACATCATCGAACACACACAACTAAGTCCGGGTCATGACTTTGATACCAATTGAAGGATTTGGGGTACCATCCCAAAACACTAGCCTTCTAGGTGGAGTTGACCAAATCTTTATATACCCAAGACCATTCTTATGTTTAGCCGATGTGGGACTATTTCTTCAACCCAAATCCTAACACGATCTAGCCTCTCCAATATACATATAGAATTTAGCTGCCTTAGCATGCACTGATTATACGATCAAAACAAATAACATGAACCCCAAAACACCCCAAACCCCAACACCAACAACCACCACCCACAGAAAAAAAAAAAAATGAAAGAAAGAAAAAAACATGACAATTTGCCACGCAATGGATATGTTTGTATCTAAAATCTTACTGTATGTTCAATTGAATCTTCTACCTGAATGACATAATGTATACATCCTCTTATAGCGTCCAAGTCTCCACTTTATTGTTAATAATCCACATATTCTTACAAAATCTTCCAAAGAATCTAATACCAGGATCAGTATGGTTGCTCAATTGACCTCGTGCCTTTGAAAACATGAAGTCTTCAGCAGATCCTCCTCCAATTGAACTCCCAAAGATACTCTGGCTCATTCAATACATAGTACAAGTGTAACACAAGGAAAGTCTAATTCAATCCAATGAGGCAAATTTAGCATACCTAATCTACACCAAGATTTTAAACAGCCTGATGTTTCAAATTATGACAAAATAAAAGACTACCCGCGGTTGGCTTGTTCCTTCAACATTATAACAAGCCATCACATAGTGACTGAATTTGTATTGAAGATCTTCTGAAAGCTTGCCAAGGATATGATATCTGCTCCCCTCACATTTTAAGTCATTGCATCGTAGTCGTAATTTTCTTTGAAGATCTTCATAAATCTTGCCAAGGATATGATATCGTGTATGTTCCAATACTTCTACTTGGCTGACTTACTGTTGGATATGTAACTATTCCCGGGCAGGTACATTATCTTCTGATGATCTTGTCAATCTTCTAAACCATGATTTTGAATAATCCACAGAGCACGGGGACCAAATCTCATGGAATCCTAATGTTGGAGGAGAGAGTACAGTAGAGGAAGTGAAGTCATGCCAGGTGCTGTTGAAGACTGCCAAGGAGTCTACGACGAAAGGCGACGGAACAGCAGGCAGGAAAAAGAAGCAGCAGCAGAAAAGACAGAGGTCGGTCGACCGGATCGGTCGACCGACGTGCACGAAGTGCACAGGTTTGCTCCCAGGTTGCTTCGGTCGACCGGACCGGTCGACCGAAGAGGGTCTTGGTTGCTTCGGTCGACCGGACCGGTCGACCGAAGAGGGTCTCTGTAAGCAACCCGACTTTCTGTTTGTTTCGGTCGACCGGATCGGTCGACCGTTAGAGGGAGTCGGTTGACCGGCCGGTCGACCGACAGTCGGGTTTTGGGCGAAATCTGTTGTTTCGGGAAGTTATGTATTTAAGCCCTGGTTGTAATTTTCTAGGGTTGAGTGCCTAGACAAAGTATAGCTGCGGACTCTCTGGTGTTTATAGAGATCCAGAGCTATTGTAATCCATCTTCCATAAAGAAAACTCCCTCCGTGAATTGCCCCGAGGACGTAGGCAGGTTGGCCGAACCTCGTTAGATCTGGTTTTTGCGATTGGCTGTTCTTCTAGTTTGTTTTTCATTGTTCTTGGTGATTGAGATCAGGTTGGATCTTCTAAGGGTTGTTGTCTCCGAGCACAACAAGTGGTATCAGAGCTTCAGGCTACGCTTGGGATATTCTGAAGATTCGAAGGGCTCCAGATCTGATCAGGTGGAGATCGTGTGTCGATCTTAGGTCAGAGGCATTGGTGTTCAAGGAGATCGTGTGTCGATCTCAGGTGGACGCAGGGAGGGCTCGTTGAATCAGGGGTGGAATAGATCTGGTGAGAAACTCAAGCTAGGGTTTCAAGGTAGAGGTAAAAATCACTTTTTTATCTCAGAAATAGATCTATTTTGCAAGTATTTGATCTTCCGCATAGTTAGAGGGTCAAGGAAAGGATCTCAATGGCAGAGGAATCTAAGTCTGTTAAAACAATGAACAACTCCAGGATTGAAGTTGTTAAGTTCAATGGAACTAACAATTTCGGGATGTGGAGGTGTGAGGTTATGGATGCATTGAATGCACAGAACCTCGAGGACACGCTCCTTTTGGAGAAGAAGAAGGATACTACCACTGATGGTGAGTGGGCAAAAATGAACAGGTCGGCATGTGGCCTGATTCGCTCATGTTTGTCACAAGATATCAAATATTCTGTTCAACATGAGAAGTCAGCAAAGGATATGTGGAATACCCTCGAGAAGAAGTACCTGACAAAGAGCGTGGAGTCAAGGCTGCAGCTTAAGAGCAAGCTGTATTTGTTCAGGATGCAGAGGGGAAGCACAGTAAATGAGCACCTCAACAGGTTTACAAAGCTTCTTACGGATTTGCTAAATGTGGATGCCATTATAAGTGAGGAAGACAAGTCAGTCGTTCTCCTGAACTCTCTTCCACCGGAGGAGTATGAGATATTTACAATGACATTCATAAATGGAAGGCAAACCTTAGACTATGATGAGATATCGTCAGCACTGATGAGTTATGAGAAAAGGAAGAATGAGAAACATTCTGGGAGATCTAGTTCATCAGCAGAGGCTTTGGAGGTAAGAGGCAGGAGCTCATCAAGGAAAGGCAAGGAGGTGAGAGGAAGATCGAAGTCAAGACCGGGCTTAAGGGATCTTAAGAAAGACCAGTGCATGTATTGCAAAGAGTTTGGGCACTGGAAAGTTGACTGTCCAAAGTACAAGGGGAAGAAGAAGGAATCAAAATCTGAGGCAAATCTGGCAAGAGTGACAAAGGCTGCTAGCAGTAAATCACAGGCAGAGGATTCAGATTCAGATTCTTCAGTATTCTCATTTTCAGTTACTACTCCTGTTGTAGGTTACTCGGGGGAAAACGAGTGGATCCTAGACACAGGTGCTACATATCATGTATGCCCTAATCGAGATTGGTTTACTAGTCTTGAGAAGCTGGAGGGATGTTCGGTCGTCATGGGCGATGATCATCCATGCATCATGGAGGGTGTAGGCACAATTCCTATCAGGATGTTCGACGGGATGGTAAGGGAGCTGAAGGAAGTGAGATATGTCCCTCAGCTGAAGAGGAACTTGATCTCAGTGGGTGTTTTGGAATCATTGGGGCTCGGTGTGTCTATTAAAGAAGGTGTTCTTAAAATGACGAAGGGCTCAATGGTGGTGTTGAAGGCCAACCGCAGGAATAATTTGTATTACTTGAAGGGTAGTACAGTGACAGGGCAGGTGGCAGCTTCGACCAGTCAGAAGGAAGATCTAACCCGGCTATGGCACATGAGGCTGGGACATGCAGGGGAGAAATCTATGCAAGCTCTTGTGAGGAAAGGGCTACTGAAGGGTGCAGAGACCTGCAAACTGGATCTGTGTGAACATTGCATCATAGGCAAGAAGACAAAGGTGAAGTTTGAAACAGCTTCACACTGCACCGAAGGCATTCTTGATTATGTGCACACAGATGTATGGGGACCCACAAAGACTGCATCAATAGGGGAACCCACTACTTTGTGTCGTTTATCGATGATTATTCTAGGCGGTGCTGGGTGTACACCATGCGACACAAGAATGAAGTCCTAGAATTGTTTGTGAAGTGGAAGGTTAATCAGGAAAGGAGTACAGGAAGAAAAGTCAAGGTCCTTCGTTCTGACAACGGAGGAGAGTACAAGTCAGACCCTTTCCAGAAGCTATGTCTTGATGAGGGCATAGAGAGGCACTTCACAGTAAGGGAAACTCCGCAACAGAATGGGGTGGCTGAAAGAATGAACCGAACTTTGCTAGAGAAGGTTCGGTACATATTGTCAAATGCAGGATTACCAAAGAAGTTCTGGGCTGAAGCTTTGGGGTATGCATGCCATCCGTCAATAGGTTGCCGTCGTCTGCAATAGGGGGAAAGACCCCCCTTGAAGCTTGGTCTGGTAAAGCTGCAGGAGATTATGATGTGCTCAGGATATTTGGATGTCCAGCCTACTATCACGTAAAAGAAGACAAATTGGATCCGAGAGCGAAGAAAGGTGTGTTTGTTGGCTTCAAGAAAGGAACCAAGGGGTTCAAGATCTGGGACCAACAGGACAACAAATTCATAATCAGCAGAGATGTCATTTTTGATGAGGCCTCGATGATGAAGCCTACAGTCTCTCAGCAGGTGGAGACTAAGAAGACCAAGGAGCTATTGCAGCAGGTGGAGAGTGATGCAGATCCACCATCTCTAGAAGACTCAGTATCTGTGAGGATCATTCCTGAGGTGACACAGGGAGGTGATCAAGTTGCAGAAGAAGATGCTGAGATTGTTGAAGAGGATCAGGAACAGGTTATGGATACAGTTCCAGATCCCACTGCAGTTGGAAGACCAAGGAGGAATACTAGGAGACCTGGCTGGCTCACTACAGACATGGTAATTGCACATGCACTTCCAGTTGTTGAAGAAGCCATTCCATCTACTTTCAGGGAAGCTGAAATCAGTTCAGAAGCGGAGTTATGGAAAGGGGCCATGAATGAAGAGATGCAGTCTCTTTATAAGAACAACATATGGGAACTGACCAAGTTGCCCAAGGGGAAGAAAGCCATAGGGTGTAAGTGGGTATTTGCTAAGAAGCAGGGATCACTCCAAGAAGACAAAGTGCGCTACAAGGCAAGGCTGGTGGCTAAAGGCTACGCACAGAGAGAAGGGATCGACTACAACGAGGTGTTCTCCCCAGTTGTAAAACACTCGTCTATTCGGATCCTATTGGCCTTGGTGGCACAGAACGAGTTGGACCTTGACCAACTTGATGTGAAGACCGCCTTTCTCCACGGCGATCTTGAGGAGGAGATCTACATGACTCAGCCCACAGGTTACAAAACTGCAGGGAAAGAGGAGTTGGTATGCAAGCTGAAGAAATCACTGTACGGTTTGAAGCAGTCTCCAAGACAATGGTACAAGCGATTTGACAGCTTCATCAGGAAGAAGAAGTACACAAGAAGCCATTATGATCCATGTGTGTACTACAACAAGTTACCATCTGGTGAGTATGTCTATCTACTACTTTACGTAGATGATATGCTAATTGCTTCTAGGTCAAGATCTGAAATTGATTCTCTGAAGAAGACTTTATCGTCTGAGTTCGAGATGAAGGACCTGGGGGAAGCAAGGAAAGTATTGGGTATGGAGATCACAAGGGACAGAGAAGCTGGCAGGATTAGCTTGACTCAGAAGGGCTATCTGGAGAAGGTACTGCAGAGATTTAATATCGGGAAAGATACAAAGACTGTAAGTACACCAATGGCGCCGCACTTCAAGTTGTCAGCGAAGATGTCTCCAAGGAGTGTTCAGGAGCGTGAGCATATGACTCATGTACCATATGCCAATGCAGTGGGAAGCTTGATGTATGCAATGGTGTGTACAAGGCCGGATCTATCACAGGCAGTTTCCATGGTTAGTAGATATATGCATGATCCAGGTCAGGGTCATTGGGAAGCAGTGAAGTGGATCCTGAGGTACATCAAGAGTACTGTTGATGTAGGCCTCGTGTTTGAGAAGGACAACACTGGGAAGCAAGAATGCATAGGGTACGTGGATTCGGACTATGCAGGTGATCTTGACAAACGCCGGTCGACGACGGGGTATGTATTCACATTCTCGCAGGCACCGGTGAGTTGGCGCTCCACACTTCAGTCCACAGTCGCATTGTCGACTACAGAGGCAGAGTATATGGCCTTGACCGAGGCCATGAAGGAGGCGATTTGGCTTCAGGGATTGCTAGATGACTTGGGAGTGGAACAGGAGATCTTGAAGATACACTGTGACAGTATGAGTGCCATTTATTTGGCGAGGAACTAAGTCTACCACGCAAGGACGAAGCACATCGATGTCAGGTATCACTTTGTTCGGGAGATTCTGGAGGAAGATGACATCAATTTATTGAAGATTCATACTTCGGAGAATCCGGCCGATATGCTTACAAAGGTGGTGTCGGGAGTAAAGTTTGCACACTGCAAAGACTTGCTCCAGATCCTTCAGGTGAAGTGAGCTTGTTGAAGCTCATTTGGATGAACTACGGATGGCTTGATCCCTTGGGCAAGGGGTACGTAGGCAATCAGATTGGTGCAGCCGCTTTCGAGTCGGTGTTCGGCTCAGATTTAACAATCTTCACCGAGGTGGAGAATTGTTGGAGGAGAGAGTACAGTAGAGGAAGTGAAGTCATGCCAGGTGCTGTTGAAGACTGCCAAGGAGTCTACGACGAAAGGCGACGGAACAGCAGGCAGGAAAAAGAAGCAGCAGCAGAAAAGACAGAGGTCGGTCGACCGGACCGGTCGACCGACGTGCACGAAGTGCACAGGTTTGCTCCCAGGTTGCTTCGGTCGACCGGACCGGTCGACCGAAGAGGGTCTTGGTTGCTTCGGTCGACCGGACCGGTCGACCGAAGAGGGTCTCTGTAAGCAACCCGACTTTCTGTTTGTTTCGGTCGACCGGATCGGTCGACCGTTAGAGGGAGTCGGTTGACCGGCCGGTCGACCGACAGTCGGGTTTTGGGCGAAATCTGTTGTTTCGGGAAGTTATGTATTTAAGCCCTGGTTGTAATTTTCTAGGGTTGAGTGCCTAGACAAAGTATAGCTGCGGACTCTCTGGTGTTTATAGAGATCCAGAGCTATTGTAATCCATCTTCCATAAAGAAAACTCCCTCCGTGAATTGCCCCGAGGACGTAGGCAGGTTGGCCGAACCTCGTTAGATCTGGTTTTTGCGATTGGCTGTTCTTCTAGTTTGTTTTTCATTGTTCTTGGTGACTGAGATCAGGTTGGATCTTCTAAGGGTTGTTGTCTCCGAGCACAACACCTAATATCAGGATGGATGAGAAGGTATCCCATCAACCTCACGTATTCACAAACAGACAGTTTTTATTTACAGTGCAAAGATCCTGAAAAAGTTAAACAATCCAAACCACAGTTTGAACGTAGATGTGTTCCATTGGGATCTTCTGCATGGCTTATGTAGTGTTATCAAATACGTGACTATCTGGAGGAACACAGTGTATACTCATGAATCCTTGTAAGCCAGAATTTATTGGATGTGGTTCACAGTCTCTGAGGCCAAATCCCAACTGACATAAGATGTAGGATCAACTGAACTCTCAAAGATTGTTTGGATTATTCAGGTCATGTAATATGTAAGATATGCAAAGTCTCATTCAATCAATCGACTGCGACTGATCTAGCATCTCTAATATACACCAGGATTTTGAACAGCCCTAAAATTTTCAAATTACGATAACTGGAGGAAAAAGTTCAACCTGCCCTTGTCCGGAAGTGACTATTTGTTTCTTCAACATATAGCCATCATAATAGAGGTTGCATTTGAATTGAAGATCTTCCGAAAGCTTGGCATGGATGTGATTTGTTCCCCCCACAATTTAACAGTCATCACACTGTCTGCATTTGTATTGAAGATCTTCTACCAAGGATACGATATCATGCATATTCAATGAACTCTTCTGTTTGGGGTGACTTACTGTTGGATATGTAAGCAATCCCAGACAAGGGTATGATCTTCTTGCGATCTTGTGGATCTTGTAACCATGATTTTCTTGAATAATCCACAGATGCTGAGGACCAAATCTAACAGAATCTAATACCAGGATGAGTAAGAAGCTATCTCATTGACCTCATGAGCTCAAAAATAGACAGTTCTCGGCAGGATTACTTCTATCGCAATGATCCTGCAGATAGTCAAACAACCCAAGCCACAGTATGAATATAGATTTGTGTTCTGTTGGGATCTTCTACATGCTTACATACTGTTATTGTATACGTAACTATCTCTGGAGGAATGCTTATGAATCCTTGTAAGTCCAGATTTTGCCGTATGTGGTTCCCTGAGGCCAAGTCCGAAATGACCTTGGAGAGATGCCTTCAACCACGAAACGTCCAAGGATAATAGACCTAGTCAAGCCACAGTACAAATGTACAAAATTTGGCAAAACTTGCCAACCTATTCTTGGGAATTGGGTCGAACAAAAATAGTCCCACATCGGCTAGACATGGGGATGGATTGGGTACATAAGGATTTGGGCAACTCCACATATAAAAGGCTAGTCTTTTGGGATGGTGCACCAAGTCCTTTCAATTGGTATCAGAATAATGCACTACGCCAAATTCCCTCAAAAAGGGTGGTTGCAAGCCTCGATGGTCTATCGAGTCTTTGCTGCGCCAGATGTACTGGTGTTAGAAATGCATACATACCCTAATGAAACAGTTTCTTCTAGGATAAACCTAGAACTAGAGGGGTACAACTTCTCTGCTTCCTATAGATCTTTGTATATCATGATTTTATTGGAAATTACTACATACCTTTTGAAGTAAATTCCTGGACATACACACCCCTATCTTTTGAAGTAAATTCCTGAACATAAGAAGAAAGTTTCCAAAGCAAGGAAAACAAAAGGCAAAAAACAAAAAACCCAAAACGCATTGGCACAATGGCACATATGCATAGTCAAAAAGTTTAAGCTAAACTTAAAACCTTCTCTTGTTATTTTAATAAGTCAACTGTAATCAAGAAAATAAGTAGAATACTATCTAAGAGGCAATTTTCATGGAGGAAAAAGCCATTCCTGATCTGATCATGTAACATTTATGATTTGTGCTTTAAGGAGTTACCCGCAGATATATGAGCTACTTCTTGTTAGCTAATAAATGATACCATATGCTACTCCTTTTACTCCGCTATATTTTTCTTTTTTCCTTTAAAAGAACTCATCATAATACTAGATACTTTCTCCTAAATATTCCATGAAACGACAAGATTCACATGTGTGCATCTTCAATAACATTCTCATCCATCCTCAAAGCAAGATCCCATTGCCTCCTAACATTTCAAATCAAAAATTCCAACTTGACAACCATTTGACGGAAATGGTCTACTGATTCTGAAGTCCGAAGTAATCTACCACCAATCCACAAACCACTACCTGAGACTGGAGATCAAATCATTATCACTTCCCCTATGTATTGCTAACGTCAGGAACTAGTCCATATCAGTTATTAAATCAAAACATTCATCATCAATAGATAACATATGATGTGATACACTGTAACTTGCCTTGTAAATCTGCAGATTTTTTTAATTTAATACACTTGAAATTCTATGAATTACACAGTCAATTCCACTAAATCTGTATTTTTACATATATGCTCATTCCATCAAGCATCATTTGTCTTTATCATGTGTATGTAACTGTAATGGTAACCTGAGAGCTAGGGTTCACGATAAAATTCACCTTGGAAAAAACTGTGTTATTGAAACAGTCACATTGGAAGTTGAAGATGAACCCATGGAGGTGGACATATCCCAGATAACCCTGTTTGAGGCATCTATGAAGCTCGGTCTTGTGGGATTGAGCATGGGCCCGACTCTACTCAGGAGCAAAACAGCTACCTCCGACATGGTAGGCTTTGCAGCCACTATAGACTTGAGTGCAAAGTAGAGCTATTTCAATCACTCTCTTCACTTTCTTTGGATTGTATTCATCACGATCCAAGGATTCGTCCACTAACCTCATCAATTCACCATTCCCATATAATCTCCATGCCTGTTCACCCAACAAAGAAGAAGAAAAGAAAATTTCTAAGTGTGCATGAATCGACATTTTGCTTTATATCTTAAAGGGGGAATAGAGTGTTGAGATTTGGGTCGAACAAATAGTCCCACATCGGCTAAACGTGGGGATGGTCTTGAGTTTATAAGGATTTGGGCAACTCTACCTAACATGCTAGTCTTTTGGGATGGAGCCCCGAATCCTTCACTTGTTGTGCTATGACAATAACCTAATGAGGATCCCCTGAATTTCTCAAGCACAAAGAACAAAATCCCAAACAGCACAAATGAGATTCGGCCTCAATGCCTACGTGCTCGGGGCAATCCCAGCAATCAGATACAAACCCTAGAAAACTAGTCACGGCCTTTAAATACAAACAGGTTTCCAAACCTGCAAACGCAGCCCGCCCCGCTTGTTGGTCAACCGAGCTCCAACTTGTGCACGTCGGTCGACCGTTGGTCGACCGATCTCTTCCACCGGTCGACCGGTCGGTCGACTGGGTGCCCAACAGAGAGTTGGGTACTTTCAGTCGGTCGACCGACCGGTCAACCGAGCTCCAACTTGTGCACGTTGTGCACGTCAGTCGACCGGACCGGTCGACCGACCTTCTGATACCTGCGGGCCTGCGGGCGGTCGACTGGGCCGGTGACTGGCCAACCTATTTTCTGCTGCTGCTGCTAATTTCTGCTAATGTTTCCTTCGCCTTTCGTCGTCGAGTTCCTTGGCGATCACCTCAACGACCTCTCGACAATTCATGTCAACTTCCTCAGCAATATTCTCTCCTTCCAACATAGAGTAGGCTGTCTAAAACCAGAATGGAAATAAGGAACATGTATATAAACTACTAAAGGGTTAGATTGAAATATCACGTTAACAGATTATTAAGTATGCAGCAAATTTTGAAATGAATTCTGGGTTTTGGCTAGCAACGAAAAGCACAAGCTTGTTGACATGTATATGAAGGTAGATTCTAACAAATGACCGAGAGAGGAAAGAGAGATTGAATATTTAAGGAAAGAGTTGCTACATGCAGTGGGACATTTAAGGAAAGAAAAACTAGTGAATGAAAGAAATTGTATAACTTTGTTCAATGCAAGCAGGAAATAGTTTCTATCTATTATGACAAACTAACAATTAGAACGGTTTAATAGTAGCAGACCAATACCATGCATGAGGTTGATGCAATGGTTTCCAATAAAATCGTGTGCAGCAGAGAATGGGAAAATATAAGCAGTCAACATCTCAACCTCACTGGCATAAGCCCACCCATGATAAGGTACTTTAGCAAATAAAACCTCCAACGCTAAACTGAAAAACTACTAACTCCATAAATAATACCCTAACTAAAATGAACTAAAATCAAACCCGACCAAGCCAGGACTGCATTAGTCGCTTCCACTATTTCTTGATTCATCCACAAGTCCTATCTCGTTGCATCTTTTTTCATGTCAGTTGAATCTCGACTATAGTTAATGGTGAATTATAATGAGTTTGAATCTGATGATTGGAAGATGATGAAGTAACTTCATCTTAATCTTTCCTCTTATCCTTTTCTTAAGACGGGTTATCCAACTTATGCTTTGTCTTAATCCTGACACCTTAACCCATTACCAAACAGGGTCCAAGGAAAGACGACAATATGGAAGAGAGAGAACCGTACTAGATGAGTGGAAGTTGCTTGTCAGTGGCTACACTATGAAGAGAAGGCACTGCAGCAACATAGTTAGCAATGATGTACAGGAGGCTACATTTAGTCAGTAATAAACATGAATAAAATACCGAAGGAAATCGACAATATGATGAGTGCTCAACAACAGGTACTTAACAATTACTAGGTGGAAGAGGGATAACAAAGGACTTAGCAATAAGGAGGAAAAGGCACAATAACATAAAGGACTGTATAATGTAAGGTGAACACTCAACCGAAGGACTTCAAAGGAAAAGGTTCAAGACAATTATCAGTTGAGGAAGATGAGTGAAAAGGTAGGAGTACCTTATGAGGGGAGACAATTAGATCATAACATGCAAGCACCATACTGCAGAAGCAGCACCAAAAGGTGATCAAGTCTTATTTCTCATGGAGATCCAAAAAGAAAAGGAAAAAAATGAAAAAAGAAAAATGTCGCAGATGCCACAGTGAGTATGCTTATTGGAGGACAGGGCAAAATTTGAGCACCAGAAAACCCAAAGTGATGATAAGATGGTGGTTGTAATATCCCTGGTCTAAATATTGTATTTTTTTTCTAAAGTATTTATTTTATTTTACTGCTTATTTTATTATTATTTATTAACTTGATCTACACTACGAATTATTTTAATATAGTAAATACCGGCCTTATATATTTAGCATTATTAAGTATTATTATTTTAATTACTAGCTAGTATTTTCTCATTACTATGTTACTATTATTATTATTGTAGTTGCTATTATTGTTAATATTGATATTGTTATTATTCTTATTGTTATTGTATTATTTTAGTCATTATTATTAATGGAAGTATTTTTATCAAGTATTATTAGATATATTTTAATGTTGATAATTTTATTATTATTATTACTACTACTATCTCTTTTTGATCATTAGTATTTATTATTATTATTATTCATATTTTTTTCTTTTCTTAGCCTATAACCCATTACCATTGAGATCCTTACCCATTAACCCAAAGCTCAATCCTAATCCTAATCCAAATCCTATCTTAATTCAAATCCTAGTTCTTAACTACCTAATCCAAGTCGTATCTAATCAAATCTTTATCCGAACAAACCAAATCATAAATCGAGGATAATTCTAATCTAAATCCTAACAAAATTCATATCTATCCTAACTTACATAAATCCAAATCCTATTTTCAAAATTATAAGCTCAGGTAATTCTATTCTAACTGCTAAGTTAAGCAGTTTGAACCTAACGGAAATTCTAATTTTTTAAAATCCCTAATAATCTATAAAAAGCCTAAATTACTTCTTTTTCTACCTCCAAAGAAAACCCATGACCCAACTCTCCCCACTTCCTTCTTTCTTTTCTTCTCAAGCGGAGCACGAATGAAAAGGAATCTCAAAGTGCAGAAATTGAGGAACATGCTAGGGGAGATCAAATCCAAGTAAGTAATTTATCTTCTCACAATTTATTTGGTATAAATAGTTTATTAAAAATCATGTCTATACCATGATCTCTATAAATATTTTTATACATGAAAACTCAATCGTAAATCTAACTAAAATACATGTGAGAATATACCAACCATATTTTAAATTACATATTTTGCTAAATTTTTAAATACAAAAGATTTCATAAAAAATAAATAAAAAAAGGGATTTCCAACCAGCCCAAATCGACCAGGCTTGGCTGGCCTAGCCTGGCCCAGCACCCTCTGGGCTAAGGCCAGCCTGGCTTGGGCTGACCCAGGCCAAGCCTAGCCTGGGCCAGGCAGCACAGGGCCCTTGGCCCTATTAAAAAAAGAAATTTTGTACCAGGCCTAGGCCAAGCCTGGTTCAACCTGGGTCTGGGCTACTGGATATAAATAAAAAAATGAAAAAGAAAGTAAGAAAGAAAGAAAGAAGAATTGCATATTAAAATAATCAGATAAAAAAATTAACAGAAAAAAATAGAGAAAAATATAAACAATAATCTATAATTCTTCTACTTTCTATGATAAAAATTTTAGACTAATAGCACTATAAATTAACTCAAACCACTCACTTTAAAGCCATTTTTCCTTAATGGTAAATTTAGACCTGTTAAGTATTTTTATTGTTTAAAGCCTATTAAAAATCTAACAAAAATTAGAAATTGTTTAAATTAAACCTACTAAATCTATTAGACCCAGAGGACCATATTTCTAACCTCTAAACTAATTAATCAAGATTAAAACCCCTTATAACTCTCAAGTAAAATATTTTTTTAAAAATCTAACAATATTTATTGAATGAACCATGTAGATTTATCGGGACCCGTATGATTTTAGTGTTTTGGACTTGGAATCGAGCTCAGGTGAGTATTCTTTTTCTCCTTCAGTTAAACAAGAATTTTGTAATAAATAATTTTATATTATTGTGTAATTATGTTAGTAAAATTTACTGAGACGATACTTGTGAGTATTTGCTCTTATATTATTTCCTCATTCACTATTGTCAGATACACACACACACACACATATATATGTATGTTACTTACTTTATTTCATGTGACCATCTGCTTTATTTTAAATGTATGAGTGCCTGTACCATTTCATGTGATCCTCTGACTTATTTTACTAGTGTGATTATATATTTTCCTTCATGAGACCTCGGTGAGTGCTCATCCTATTTAGTTAGTTCATATGAGTGTTTATCAATATCATCACATGTGTGGAGGATTATTATTTTTGATTCTAGGCTAGCTATCGTACACCTTAGACTATGACTTGGATTGATTTGAGATTGGCCTGATTCATATTTGCAGACTTATTTAAGATATTTATCGGATATTTATTTAATGATACTTCAGACAAGAATTCATTTAGATAATAAAGATGATTAAATAAGTTGTTACCTTAAGATTGATTTATCTGGATGCTTGAATTTATATATGGACCTAGAATTCAACTTGAGATTTACATGAATACCTTGCCTTGATTTTGATCTATCACATAATATTGATTTTGGATTATTAGTTGCAAGTATTTTTAATTGGATATATTCACTGATAAATTATCTGAGTAATGATATTTATTGATATCGAGGTTTGGATACCAAGACTTTCTAGATTTCATGTAGCTTGAGGATGTCCCACTCCTTAGTTATGATGTTGATTGGGATTGGAACTATTGATGATGTAACTTAAACTATAATTATATTTAGATCTTAGATTTGACTGGTTCATGATGGTAGTTATACGAGTTAATATCTGAGTGACATTATCACTAGATTTGATTATTCTTATTGATGGTAAACAGGTGAGAGTTTGGTTAGATATTGATAATTAATTAATTTGGAGATTCTTTATTAAAAGAACGAGATATTGGATTTGGATTTGTTAGTAGACTCAATTGAGTTAGAGTTGATCTTGGGTTGAGGAGTAGACGTAGATTGCTTTGACTGACCTGGTCGCATGTATATACATAATTGACTAGTTATTTGGATTTCTCAATTTTTTGTTTGAACTTAATGAAAGTGAGAGTGTATGATGGTCTTAATTAAGATTGGATAGTGATGAGTGGTTGGATATAGATGAGTTTGTATTTTATATATTGCAACTTGAATATATCGATGACTTTGAGGATCTGAGTTGATTAAATATTTTGCTCGAATTATTCTATTCATGCCAGCGGGTCATTACTTATTTTGAATATCATGATTTACCTGAAGAACTTGGCTAATTATACACGACATTTACCTGATAACTATAATGTCCATGTTACCGTAATTGCTGGAAAAATTTTGTTATACGGTAACAACGCTCTCATGTTATACTTGTTACATGTCCTGTTATATCGGTATCCTGTTCATTGACATTATATATCCTGTTATATCAGTATCCTAATTACACATGTTGACATTGTTACCCACCGAGTTGTCCCAGTAATCTAAGTAACATGCACATTAAATAATCTTAATAAACTAAATAACCTGATATTAAATAACTTACACTAGGATTGGAAAAATTAATAGAGGAGACATCGTCTGTATTTTGGGTGGACCTAGGATATAGGTCGCGCAGCCGAAAGAGTGTTCCACTATAGGGTTCCCGGTGGGTGACTGTTCCTATTCTTGTTCTTATTATACATGTTCCTGACTACCTAACTGTAGGACCTGGTTCAACGTCAGGGGTCTGGGCCATGGTCCCGGGTATGTACGGGACCCACCTAAAGCATAGACAATATCTCCAACTGATCAGTTTCAATTACTTAGGACCTCGATTGTCACATGTGATAGGCATAGTATGGCATGCGTCTATTACATGTGGCAATTGGTGTTCGCTGACATAAAAATAATAAAATATTCATAATGTACTGTAATTTATTGTCTTTACCTGATACATGTATGTATGTTGGATATTGATGTTACACCTTACCTGATTGGACATCTGACTCTAGTACTGACTGACCCTACCCGCCTGATATATATAGATTGTTATAGACACCTGATTGAATACCTGACTAGACACATACTCTACTGTGTGCTATCCACATTACCGTTTATTTACTTTATTCATGCTATTTCTTATTCCAGTATATATATTTTCTTTAATTTGCTCACGTGTTATATGTACATGCATTTTTTTAGTTTATTCTTATACATTCACTAGGAGTTCTGAATCCCTTGATTTGCATATCTATATCCGTGGCTATTTATTACTGATCAGGTATTGGGAGAGGATCACATGCATATTGAGGAGCTGGAGTCTCTCTTCTTGATTATCGGTATTCTTGCTCTTTTATTCATGTTATTTCCTGATTCGATCTATATTGTATCCCATTTTCATTTCTTTCCTTTATTCATCTGCTATCATTGTGTTAGATATTTATATGTCATATTATAGTGAAATTGATTTATCATTGTAGATTTTATACCTTGTTCAGGCTATTTTAGGCTTAGCCTGTATGTGTGGGGTATTTTCCTCGCGTATATACGTCGCCGACTCTCTTCGCGACTCCGTTTTCATGTATTTTGGAAGCGGGGTGTAACAGGATTTTTTGGTATCAGAGCCAGGTTCGACATAAAAGAAAAACCAACTTCTTACCGGTAACTTGAGACAAGTTACATTGACGCTGCAATATACATATAGATTCACACAATGATACTGACTCTACTTAGGAATCAAGTGTCCTTTCTTTGAAAATCCATTACTTGATTCTTTTAATATTCCTGATTCAATCTACTTCCAAGAGACCTGAAATTTTCTCCTTGATTCCTTTCTTTCATATCAATTCTATTTTCCTGATTTTATCTTTTGAAACCGGTTACTCCATGTTGAAGCCGGCAGCAGAGATCAGAGTTGCACAGCGGAAGTGTGGTGGACCCATAATACAGTGAGAAGCGGCATGGAAGCTTTATCTTCTCCCTTGATCTTTATTGCTATCATTCCCTGCTTTATCAAAATTTCGAGGATAAAATTTTTATAAGGTGGGTAGAATGTAATATGAACCCAACTGAAATTCTAATTTTTTTAAATCCCTAATAATCTATAAAAAGCCTAAAATACTTCTTTTTCTACCTCCAAAGAAAACCCATGACTTAATTCTCCCCACTTCCTTCTTTCTTTTCTCCTCAAGCGGAGCACGAATGAAAAGGAATCTCAAAGTACAAAAATTGAGAAACGTACCAGGGGAGATCAAATTCAAGTAAATAATCTATCTTCTCACAATTTATTTGGTATAAATAGTTTATTAAAAATCATGTCTATACCATGATCTCCATGAATTTTTTTATACATCAAAACCCAACCATATCCAACTAAATTACATGTGAGAATATACCAACCCATTTTTAAATTACATATTTTTTTTGAATTTTTAAAAACAAAATATTTCAAATAAATAAATAAAAAGGGATTTCCAACTAGGCCAGACTGACCAGGCCTGGCTTGGCCTGGCCTCGCTGGGCCAAGGCTGGGCCGGGCCGGGTCGGCCTGGCCCAGCACCCCCTGGGCCTAGGCCGCCTGGCCTGGGCCAGGCAGCACGGGCCCTTGGGCCCTGTTAAAAAAAAAAGAAAAAGAAATTTCAGACCAGGCCTAGGCTTGGCTGAGCCTGGGCTGGGCTTGGGCTACTCGATATATATATTAAAAAAAGAAAGAAAGAAAGCAAGAAAGAAAGAAATAAAGAAGAATTGCATATTAAAATACTCAGATAAAAAATAAAAAGAAAAAATAAAGAAAAATATAAATAATAGTCTACAATTCTTCTACTCTTTATGATAAAAATTTTAGACTAATAGCACTATAAATTAACTCAATCCACCCACTTTAAAGCCATTTTTCCTTAATGGTAAATTTAGACGCGTTAAGTATTTTTAAGGTTTAAAACCTATTAAAAATCCAACAAAAATTGAAAATTAGTTTAAATTAAACCTACTAAATTCATTAGACCTAGAAGACCATATTCCTAACCTCCAAAGTAATTAATCAAGCTTAAAATTCCTTATAACTCCCAAGTAAAATATCCTTTTAAAATCTAACAATTTTTATTAAAATGAACTATGCAGATTTGTCGAGGCCTTATGATTTTAGTGCTTTGGACTTGGTATCGAGTTCATGTGAGTGTTCTTTTCCTCCTTTAGTTAAACAAGAATTTTATAATAAATAATTTTATATTATTGTGTAATTATGTTACAAAAATTTACTAAGACGATACTTGTGAGTATTTGCTCTTGTATTATTTCCTCATTCACCATTGTCACACACACACACACACACATATATATATATATGTTACTGCTGTATTTCATGTGACCATCTACTTTATTTTACCTGTATGAGGTACCTGTATCATTTCATGTGATCCTCTGACTTATTTTACTAGTGTGATTATATGTATTCCTTCATGAGACTCGATGAGTGCTCATCCTATTTAGTTAGTTTATATAAGTGTTTATCAATATCATTGAATGTGTGGAGGATTATTATTTTTGATTCTAGGCTAGTTGTCATACACCTTAGACTATAACTTGGATTGATTTGAGATTGGCCTGATTCATATTTGCAGACTTATTTGACGTATTTATCGGACATTTATTTAATGATACTTCAGATGAGAATTCATTTAGACAATAAAGATGGATTAAATAAGATGTTACTTTAAGATTGATTTATCTGGATGCTTGAATTTATATATGGACCTAGAATTCAACTTGAGATTTACATGAATACCTTACCTTAATTTGATCTATCACATAATACTAATTTTGGATTATTAGTTGCAAGTATTTTTAATTAGATATATTCACTGATAAATTATCTGAGTAATGATATTTATTGACATCGAGGTTTGGATACCAAGACTTTCTAGATTTCATGTAGATTGAGGATGTCCCACTCCTTAGTTATGGTCTTGATTGGGATTAAAACTATTGGTGATGTAACTTAAACTATAATTATATTTAGATCTTGGATTTGACTGGTTCATGATGGTAGTTATACGAGTTGATATCTGAGCGACATTATCAGTAGATTTGATTATTCGTATTGATGGTAAAACAGGTGAGAGTTTAGTTAAATATTGATGATTGATTAATTTGGAGATTTTTTATTAAAAGAACGAGATATTGGACTTAGATTTGTTAGTAGACTCGATTGAGTTTGAATTGATCTAGAGTTGAGGAGTAGACATAGATTGGTTTGACCAGGCCTGGTGGCATGTATATACATAATTGACTAGTTACTTGGATTTCTGGATCTTGTGTTTGAAGTTAATGAAAGTGAGAGTGTATGATGGTCTTAATTAAGATTGGATAGTGATGATTGGTTGGATATAGATGAGTATATATTTTATATATTGAGACTTGAATATATCCATGATTTTGAGGATCTGAGTTGATTAAGTATCTTACCCGAATTATTCTATTCATGCCAGCAGGTCATTACTTATTTTGAATATCATGATTTACCTAAAGAACTTGGCTGATTATATACGACATTTACCTGATAACTATAATGTCCATGTTTCCGTAATTGTTGGAAAAATATTGTTATACGATAACAACACTCTCATGTTATATTTGTTACATGTTCTGTTATGTCGTTATCCTGTTCACTAACATTATTTATCCTGTTATACCGGTATCCTGATTACACATGTTGATGTTGTTACCCACCGAGTTGTCCTAGTAATCTAAGTAACATGCACATTAAATAATCTTGATAAACTAATAACAAGACATTAATTAACTTACACTGAGATTGAGGAGAATGATGGAGTAGACAACATCTGTATTTTGGGTGGACCGAGGATATAGGTTGTGCAACCGAAAGAGGGTTCCACTGCAGGGTTCCCAGGGGTAACTGGCACCCCGTCCTGTTCTTGTTCTTATTATACATGTTCCTAACTACCTAGAGGTAGGGCCTGATTCAGCACCAAGAGTCTGGGCCGTGGTCCTGGGTATGTACGGGACGCACTAAAATATGGACAATGTCTCCAACTAATCAGTTTCAATAATTCAGGATCTCGATTGTCACGTGTGATAGACATAGTATGGGATGTGTCTATTACAGGTGGCAATTGGTGTTCGCTAACATAATAATAATAAATTATTCATAATGTACTTTAATTGATTATCTTTGCCTGATACATGTATGTATGTTGGACACCTGATGTCACACCTGACCTGATTGGACATCTGACTCTAGTACTGACTGACTCTACCCACCTGAAATATATAGATTATGATAGACACCTGATTGAATACCTGACTGGACACATACTCTACTGTGTGCTACCACATTACTGTTTATTTACTTTATTCATGCCATTTCTTATTCCAGTATATTTATATTTTCTTTAATCTGCTCACATGTTATATGTACATGCACTTTCTAGTTTATTCTTATACATTCACTTGGAGTTCTGACTCCCTGAATTTGCATATCCTGATCCATGGCTATTTATTACTAATCAGGAATTGCAAGAGGATCACATGCATATTGAGGAGTTGGAGTCACTCTCTTCTTAGTTACCAGTATTCTTACGCTTTTATTCATATTATTTTCTAATTCTATCTATATCACATCTCGTTTCCATTTCTTTTTTGTTTATTCATCTGCTATCATTATGTTAGATATTTATATGTCATATTGCAGTGATATTGATTTATTATAGTAGATTTTATAACTTGTTTAGATTATTTTAGGCTTAGCGTGTATGCGTGGGGCATTTTCTCGCCTATATACGTCGCAGACTCTCGTCGCGACTCTGTTTCCACGTACTTTAGGAAGCAGAGCGTGACAGTGGCATATACAAATAATGATGATAGAGATTAAGGTCAAGAAGGAGAAATAACGACTCTTCAGTAAAATTGAAACAAAGCATAAATGATTAAAGTGACGAAAGACAACAAGGATAAAGAAGAGGGATAGAAATGTGGTAATACACCTACAACAATAAACTAATACTCAAACCAGATGGTAGGAATAGAATTGATGGCAAAAGTCTTCTTTTTTTGAGGTGCCTTCTCTTCTCTAGCTTTTCTCTCCATCTCATGATCTTAAGGTTACCAATAAGACTAAAGAGCTCTATCTCTTCTTTGTCATTAAGCTCCTTTAATGTTATGGACTTGACTTCCCATGAAGGTGGAAGAGCCCGGATAACCTTCTCACCTTTTGGTCATTGTCAGTCTTATCATCTAAAGAAGCAAGACCATTTGTGATTTTAGTAAACTTGGTAACCATGTCAACAATAAAATCATTCTAATTCATAGAAAAATTCTCATATTGAGAATACAAGAGATCTATTTTAGCTCTCTTGACTTGTGGTCCCTTCATGAATGACAACTAAATGTGACCAACTCTCATAGCCGGATTTGCAATGAATAACTCTAGCAATATCATCATCATTCAATTATTGAAGCAAGGCATAGTGTGCCTTAGCATTAGCATCGAACTCCTTAATGGCAATATCGGACCAAGTGTCCTCATCACCCTCAGGGAAAATGCATGGTTTGGTCACCTCCTTTGCAACTCAACTTCCTACAGACTGTAAAAATATAGTAAGAAGGCAATTGGGCACCTCAATTCTTATTTAAGAAGAATTAAGAGGAGAAGTTTTAGAGCCCTTAATTGGGAATCCAGCTTCACTTCTTATTTTGAGTTCACTATTTTGATTGTTTGCTTAAATTGTTGCATTCCACATTTGATTAATATTATCACTTATTCACCCCCTCTAGGTAACTTGCAATTTGTATGAGAATGTTGGACCCTAATTTTTGGTTTAACGAACTTAGAGAGATTCTCATTTGTTAATCATATTTTTGCTTCACACACTTGCATCCATGGCCGATATCATCAAGTCCCTTCCCAAGTTTGATGGCCTTAACTTTCCAGAGTATAGTGACACAAACATAATATGATTGCAAGTATGTAAAGAACAAATATAAGCACAAGCAGAGCAATAGAAGTAGAAACAAGAGTGAGAGAAAAGGCAATCGTAAACACAAGGAGTTTGTTTCGAGGTTCGAGTAACTTACTCTATATCCCCACCTTCACAACGTAAAGGATTTTCACTATTTTCCAAAGATTACCGTGAAGGAACCACAACTACAAGGTCCACATAAGACACCGAGTACACAACTCCAACCTTCAATCCACTACACAAGAGGTAGCACAAAACCAATGAAGTTTACATGCTCTTGATGACCACAAAAATCACAAACTCTCTCTTTACAACTTCCTAGAGTTTTGAGTGGAGAAATGAAGCTCAAGAAGCTTGTATGAGAGAAAATTCAGTTGAAAAGAATGAACTTGAAAACTTAAAACTTGCAGAAATTGGGATTGAGAGCTCTTGAAACTTGAAAGTAAAAACTTGATTTTTCTTTTAAAACTTTGAAATGAAAACTTGTATCTCAAAAACTTATATCGCATCTCCTGCAATGACTCATATATTGGGAAACAGATAAATGTCATTAGAGGTAAAATCTGGGCATAATCCAAGTGATTAAACCCTAAAAAAGAAAATATACTTGTTGAAAAAATCAGAAAACAAAATAGATTTAAAAAATAGCCGTTACTGTAGCAGATATAGGTCAACGGTCGACTTGCCGGATGACCGGCAGGCTAGTTCGAAAACTAGTCGTTACCTATCGGTCGACCAAGCCATAAACAGAGAGTACTGACATTGAACCAGTTGATCAAAATGCCAAACAAAGAGCACTGACAAATGGAGCGGTCGACTAGTCAGTCAATCAACCAAGGGCACAGATACTTTTGTATCTATGTGCACAATTGGTCGACCTAGCAGTCGACCAAGCCAGTGCAGAAAACTCTGCACATAGGGTCGACCGACCTAGCAGTCGACCGACCTAGCCCAAAAATCAGTATAAAAAGCACTTTTGAATTTGAACTCATTTTTAAATAAATCATATATGTATAAAAATAGTTTTGTCAATATATAGGCTCTGAAATACATGTACATAAGTAGGGATAAAAATATGAGAAAATGTTGGACATGTATCTATAAACATTTTGTAGCACCCCGTTCAAGGGATACGTACCCAGATACGTGTCCTAATTTTTTAGACCGTATTATTCAATTTTCTTTTAATATTTGTTTTTAAGTTGTGATTGCTCATCTTTTTGGTATCAGATCTGGATTCTCAGTCAGAGTCAGCCCTGACCCGGACTGGGAACCCGATACTGGTATACCGCCCGATTTGACCTTTTCGATAATCCAATTTTACCGATTTCAGTTTCAAACACTTTTTCTAATATTTTAGATTTTTTATGATTTTCTGAAATTTTTCAGAATTATTTTACAAAATCTCCAAAATCGGTGTTGGTCGGCATCGCTGATCGATTCCTGAATTTTTAGTTTTCAAATGGAATTGAATTTCAGAAATGGCTTTCATGTTACCTCTTAAAATTTCAATCTCTATCTAAATACATTTTTTGAGATTTTTCAAAATTTATCAAAATTTGACCGATCCTGGTGTCGGCTAGTATTGTCAAAAGATTCTAGGATTTTTAATTTGAAAAGTAGATGAAATTTCTTAAATCCAATTTTACCAGGAATCTTAAAATAATATTTTTTATTTTTAAGAATTTTTCGGAACATTTCAGAAACAGTCAAATTTTTGCCCTATTTAAATAATAATATTATTTACCGTCCTTTTCTTTTCTTACTTTTTCCTTCTCCACTCCTCTACTTTGTACTCCCAGAATATTCTATTAATTTAATTATCTAACAAAATATTTATTTATTATTTTTTCTATTTCTTTTCTTTTTCTTTAATTTTTCCTTTTTCCTTTCTTTTTCTTTCTTTTTCTTTCTTTTCTTTTCTTCCCCTTACCTTCCCCATGCTCTGTTCCCTGCCGCCTACAGCAGCCGCCTGCAGCCCCTCTGCCCCCCATCCCATTTCATCATTACTTCCCTCCTCCTCTCCATTAAAACTCTTCCTCCTCCTTCCTTTCTATTTTCATTTTCTCCAACACTTCAACCAAAAACACCAACTCCCCCTTCACCACCAGCCGACTCTACCACCTGAGCTGCCACCGCCGCCGCTCCTACCCACCGGCGCGCCACCCCCAAACTCCCCATTTCCTTCTCCACTTTCAATAACCCCAAAACACCACTGCTCCTTAATTTCATCCAAACCCACCACCACCACTTCACCTTCTTCCCCAAAATTCCCCACCAAATCATCTCCTCCTCCACTTCCAACCCCTCAATCATTACCTCCTCCTCCTCTAACTCTCCACCACCTCCAACAACCACCAAAACCACCAGCTACCACCACCTCCTCCACCAACAACATCAACAACCAAAACCAAAACCACCAACCTCCTCCCCTCCCCCGGGCCAGGCCGCGCGAGCGCGCCCCCGGCGGTGGGCTGCCGCCCCCTCCCCCTCCTTCTCGTTTTCCTTTTCTTCTTTCTTTCTTTATTCTTCTTTCTTTCTTTCTTTCTTTTAATTCTTTCCTTTTCTCCCTTTCCATTTTTTCCTCCTCCTTAACCCCCTATTTACTTCCCCATAATTTCAATTATACCCCTCCCCATTAATTCTTATTTTCTCTCTTTTAAATAACCCTATACTCTTTCTCTCCTCTCTCTCTCTCTCTCCTCTCTCATTCCCTCTCTAATATATTCATAATATTTATTATATATATATTTTTATATATTTTAATATATAGTATGAATTAGTAGCTTGCTCGCACGTGTTAGAGGATTTCTCGGACTTTTACTCCGTATTTCATTCCGGTATTAGGCGATTACATTTCTTACTTTATTATCATCATTTCATGTCTAATAATTATTATCTTGCTTTTAATATATGATGTCTCTTTATGCAAATTGGTATATGTTATATAAGTGATTTCTAAAATTATCATGTTTTATAAATAGCTGTCGGCCGTTACTTGTCGAACTGGTATTATACCGGGTATGCCTAGATCTGCTCCTGCTTTACTTGACTTTCCATAGCTAATTAAAAGATAAATTTATTATTATAAATATGGTTGTGAAGAGTTTGAAATGTTTATACCGTTCTCCTGTACCATGTTACGTGACCGATTGATACATGATATTTGATGTTGTGACTCTCACCGACATATTAGTTACCTGATCCTGACATGTATACACATGATACTTGCCATGCTATACTTAACACTTGATATCTGACACCGGTGCTTGCCAGCTATATTTGACACGACACCGACACTTGACATGTTATACTTGATATATGATTTATGACACCGGCACTCGGTATTTACACCGACACTTGATATGTTATACTTGATACCTGATCCACGACACTTGATATTAGACACTGGTACTTGATATGTCATACTTGACACCTGATCCTGACACCCAGTATATGACATGCTTTCATGTGGTACAAGTACATTGACCTGACATCGTACCCTTGACCGGACACTACCACCCCTGATACCTGTATTATATGGCATATTCATGACTATCACTTTTACGGGGACTTGGCATGATTATTATACTGTTATCAGACTTCTGGTACTCCTGTACTCCTGAACTCCTGTGTTCCTGAACCCCTGTAAAAGGGAGACTCCTAATATTATGCTCCTTACATTATACTCCTGTTAACCCCCGTAATTGGATAATCATGGTTATTGGATTACTGTATACATCTTATGGACATTAGCTTTAGGCAATATATATAATAAAGTATTTAACTTACACTGGGGTGGGGGAAACTGATGGAAACCGGTATGATGTCATATTTATAATGGTGATATTTCTGAAGTGTCGTATGGGGCACGTAATGATAAGTCCCTAGAAGCAGTAGCCTGAATCTGAAGTGTCGTGTGGGGCGCGTAATGATAAGTCCCCAGAAGCAGTAGCCTGTACTCCTGAGCTAGTCCCAGGGAGAGATGGGACCCACTATAAATATGAGCCATCAGATTTATCAGTTTTCAAATAATAACTCGTCTTATTCATAAGTGGATGTATGTGTGCCGGTAGCATATACAAAAGTATATGAATTGGATGAATAACATAAAACAACTAGACAGAAATAATATTAAGAACGTGTGATATTTGGTTTCTTCTTTGTTCGGGTCCTGGTACTCACATATCAGACCTGGGTAAGTTCTACAGAGTGCGAACTCTAGTATGGACTATCGGTGATGTGAGACGCTGGTAGGGAGGCGAGTGAAATATCAAACGGTACTGATTATTATTATTGAATAAATTAAAATGCAACACCTTTATATTCCAGTTATAATGTTATGCCCTGAGTTGACACCTTGCTTTATGACACATGATGATTACTGTAGATACACTATAGTTCTGTTATTCTTAGGGTAACTCAAGTTGTATAAACTCAGACGATGGCGACAAGAGATATGTGGCATATAGATGAGGGTTTTCTTGTTTGGATTATCCCCTTGACGTATCTGTCCCATGAATCCATAATCTGAGCTTGTACAACTAGTTTTATTCATACTTGTATTTATCACATGTTTAACTTATTTACCTCATGTTTATATGTACCTATCCTCTTCATACTGCCTTCTATGCATGTTTTTATTGGCCCAGAGGCCCTTCACTCTAGTTTTGATGATGATTAACTCATGTAGTTTTTATTTACTAATAATCTTGTGATATTTAGTTTCAGATATTTGATCAAGATATTAGTAGGTGTTTAGTTTCATCAAAGGAGTTTTGGAGCTTTCACATGTTGATTCAAGAGCACGAGCGTCAAGATCACATCTAGTACTCGGTTGGAGTCAAGCTCGTTGGATCGCGTTTGGATCGAGTCGGCTTGGAGACAAGAAGACTTCGGTATTGTATTTAGTTTCATTGTTTAGATCTTGTGTAAAGATTAGATAGTGTTGATATGCTCAAGTTCACAATACACACACAAGTTTTGAAGTTATTGGTTTAACCGATTTTTGTTTTTCTAGTCAAAAACATAGATATATATATATATCCTTTATGTATATTGGATTCTATCCATATGCAACATACTTCAAAGTTGTTTCAATATCATATTTTTGGTATTTACATGTGTTTTGAAAAAATCAGATTTCTATTTTAAAGTTTGGTTTTTAGAAAATACCGATTTTGGTTTAGAGCCAAATTTCAATATCATAAAAATGGTTCAAATAGTTTGTAATATGTGTTGAATTTTAGTCACACATATTTGTATTTTAAAGATCTAAAAAGAACTTATTTTTGTGGAATTTATGTTTATTTTATGGGATTTTTAGAAGGTAAATAACCAAGTTTTCGATCCCTTAAACAGTTTTGATCTGGCCTTCTGCTGGTCGACCGGACGGTCGACCGATGTGCACAGACGTGCACGGCAGATTGGGCTGGTGGGCCGGTCGACCGGGCAGATCGATCGTCCAGAGAGCTATGCTCTTTGGAAATGGTCTCGGTCGACCGGTAGGTCGACCGGCAGAGAGCAGTTGCTCTCTGTATCCAATCCCGGTCGACCGGGCGGTCGACCGGTGGCTCAACGGTCATAAAAATGACCGTTGGCCGGTCGATCAGAAGGGCAATTTTGCCCTCTGCCAGACTGCCAACGGGCAGATTTTGGTGGGTTATAAATACCCACCCTCTTGAGCTGTTTTAGCTAAGTTTTTAGAGAGCAATTTTTTTCACCTTTAGAAGTGTTTAACAGCAAGTTTTTAAAAGAGTTTAGGGCTTAATGATTTTATCTTTATTTGTTTTAAAAAGGGTTGGAAAATTCATAGAAAAATAGAGTCTTTGGGAATTGATTTTTGATCTTCATTTTTATAACTATTCTAGAAGTTTTCCCAAGAGTTTTTTTTTGTGAATTGTTTTCCAAACTCTTTATTTTCTCACACTTGAGCTATCATATCTATCCTATCTATTAGGATCTTATTTTGTGAGGAAAATTGGTTTGTGGTTGTTGATACCACCAAGTGTTATAACCTTCCTTGTATTTGTTGGTATCCCTCTAGTGAGAGGTAAGTGTGGAGGTTGTGTTGATATCCCTCTAAGTGTAGAGGTGATTGATTGTTGTTTGACTTAGTGCCTATCCCTCTAAGTGTAGAGGTGATTGTTGTGGAGTTGTGATTTTGAGCCTTATCCCTCTTGTGTGAGGTTGATCTTGTTTTGACTAAGTGACCATCCCTCTAAGTGTAGAGGTGATAGTTCTTGTGCCTTGCCTCTTGTATAGAAGTTGTATTATTGGAGAGAGGAGTTGTGTACTCTTAGATTGTATTACCCAAATCCTCAGTGGAGGTTCCCTGTGTGAGAAGTCCTGTGTGGATGATATAGTGGAAATCCTTCTGTGTGAAGGCGGGGACGTAGAGCAGTGACTCGAACCTCAAAACATATCTTGTTGTTTGCGATTAATCCACTATCTCTTAACTCTCTCTCTCTCTCTCATTGTGCATTGCATCATATTGTTCATATTGAAATCACCTAGAGGGGAGGGTGAATAGGTGATTATGCTAATCAATGCACAAATTTAAAAATGAGATGATGCAACGATCACTCAAAGCAAGACTAGAAGCCGAATACCCCGTGAAGGGCTCTGAACTCCTTCCTCATGATTCCTCTAAATAAGAGTTTGAGGTGCGCAATGCAATCTTGTTGTAAGAGTATAGATCGACAATATAAGAATGAATGAAAAGCAAGTAAATAACACAAGTAAACCAATCGCAAATACAGAGTTTTGTTTCGAGGTTCGAGCATCTAGCTCAACGTCCCCGCCTTCACCCAGAAGGATTTCCGATCCACTAGAAATTCCACAGAGGATTACAACCACTAGGGAGTACCTAACTCCTCAATCACACTCCTCTAGTCCAGAGGTAGTGGAGCCACAAATACAATAATCACTTGGTGATCAAAAGACCACAAACTCTCTTTTGAAAACTTTTCTTTACAAAATCCTAGAGAATAATGTATAGGATTGAAGCTCAAGGTTTGTAAGTGAAACAAAAGCAAAATAGAAGAGAGTTTTGATTCAAAAACTTCAGAGAAAAATCAGAGATTAGAGCACAAAAACTGAGAATAAAAACTTCTTTCAAGAATACTCAAGTTTTGAATTCTTTTGCAAATGTTGTTGTGTTTCTCCTCAACCCCATCCACCCCTATTTATAGGGTAAACAATAATTTTGACTAATCAGGAAAGATAAGACCCAAAACCAGCCCTTAAACCTCGTTTGGAGAATAAAAACACGTTTTAAAACATGTTTAAAAAACTAGCCGTTTGGCTGATAATACACTCACGGTCGACCGGCCGGTCGACCGATTTTCAAAATCTTTTGACCGTTGGCAGGCCCGGTCGACCGCCCGGTCGACCGTCCCAAACAGAGAGTTGGGTGCAGTCAGTCGGTCGACCGCTCGGTCGCCCAACATGGGGTCCAGTCGATCGCCCGGTCGACCGGATAACGTGCACACATGCACGCACCCAACGGTCAGAACTGCGATCGACCGCTCGGTCGACCGTTCTGACCTGTAATAGAGCCGGTCGACCGTCCGGTCGACGGCAACAGGTCAAAACAGAATTTTTGAGGAAATATTTTTGAAGATAAGTTTATTTTCAAAAAAAGATTTTTGTCAAGACTTTGTAAAATACAATAAACTGAGTTTGTAAATACTTGAAATAGGTCTACTAAAGTATTTTACACAAGAAACAAAAATAATCTTTTGAAAACACGTGCAATTTTGTGTGTGTGGGGAATTTGAGCTTCAACACTATATACTATCCTTTAACAAACTAAAATATAAAAACTATATAGGAAGTTGTCTCTGAACCGCGTTGCCGAGCTAGAGCCTCCTCTCCTTTGAAAGAGTCCTCTTGCGCCATCAACTTTTCAATATGCTTTAAGCGCCAATAACCTTGCAACATGCTTAAAGCCATCAAGACTTGTACAAAGCTGAAATTCATTCTAGAATCTTTATTAGTACCAAATATCTTCTATATGTTTTGTCATCATCAAAACGTATATAAATGGAGAGTGTAACCTTTTGGGCCAACAATCTCCCCCTTTTTGATGATGACAAAACATATAAGCTATAACACAAGATATAAAAGGGAGGTAAAAAACTCTCCCTCAAATAATGCAATATTAAACAAGTATAAAACAACTTATTATGAGAAAATTTTGAAAATACCATAGATAAAACCAAACATAAAACATCAAACATAAACAAACACTACACCATAAAACATAAACAAACAACACATATTCTCCCCCTTTTTGTCATACATCAAAAAGGGATATGATAGTAAGAAAACTTCTATAGTCAATAACACAAACATTTAGTTCACCACATGTAAAAGAAAATCTATTGAAGTCAAGCGGTTTAGTGAAAATATCGGCAAGTTAAAAATCAGTAGAAACATAATCAATATCAATATTACCTTTCTCAAAATGATCTCTAAGAAAGTGATATCGAATCTCAATGTGCTTTGTCTTATTATGTTGATTTGCATTCTTAGTCATATGAATAATGCTAGTATTATCACAAAATATTTTGATATGGTCATAATGCAAATCATAATCAAGAAGAGTATGTTTCATCCAAAGGACTTCAGCACAACAAGCCCCCGCCGCAACATACTCCGCCTCGGCAGTTGAGAGGGCTACCGAATTTTGTTTCTTGGAAGACCATGAAACAAGACAATTACCAAGAAATTGACATATTCCACTAGTACTCTTCCTATCCACTCTACAACCCGCATAGTCAGCATCCGAAAACTCGTCATTGAGAATTCTCCAGTCTTCGGATACCATAGACCCATCCAATAGTGCCCTTAATATAATGAATAATGCGTTTTACCGCAATTAAATGTGATTCTTTGGGACAAGATTGGAATCTACCACAAAGACACACACTAACATAATATCCGGCCTACTAGCCATTAAATACAACAAACTACCAATCATGCTTCTATATAATTTTTTGTCAACACACTTACCTTGGTCATTCTTATCAAGTTTGGTGGTGGCGGCATGGGAGTGTTGCAAATTTTTGAGTCTTTAAGCCCAAATTTCTTGATGAGTTCCTTAGAGTACTTGGCTTGACATATGAAGATCCCATCACGCATTTGCTTGATTTAGAGTCCAAGAAAATAGTTCAATTCACCTATCAATGACATCTCAAATTCACGTTGCATACATTGTTCAAACTCCTTGCAAAGTAATTCATTAGTAGAACCAAAGATTATATCATCAACATATATTTGTACTATAAGAATGTCACTACCAACATGTTTAGTAAATAATGTGGTGTCTACTTTGCCTTTAACAAAATCATTTGATAGAAGAAAACTAGAAAACCTTTCATAACAAGCTCTTGGAGCTTGTTTTAATCTATACAATGCTTTATCTAGTTTGAAAATAAAATTTGGATGTATATGATCCACAAAATCGGGGGGTTGTTCAACATATACTTCCTCATCAATAAAACCATTTAAAAATGCAATTTTTACGTCCATTTGAAAAAGTTTAAAATTTTTATAGGATGCATAAGTTAGTGTGATTCGTATGGCTTTTAGCCGTGCTACGGGTGCAAAGGTCTCCTCAAAGTTGATTCCTTCAACTTGAGTGTAACCTTGGGCCACTAACCTAGCCTTATTCCTAACAACATTACCTGACTCATCTAACTTGTTCCTAAAAATCCACTTAGTACCAATTGTTGGTCTATCATGGGGTCTAGGAACAAGATGCTAAACTTGGTTGCGCTCAAATTGATTGAGTTCTTCTTGCATAGCGAGCAACCAATATGAGTCACCCTCGGCTTCGAGAATGTTTTTGGGTTCAAAATGAGATATGAATGCATAATGCCCACACAAATCATGGAGTTTGGAGCGAGTGGTTACCCCCTTTGATACATCACCTATGATGAGACCTTTGGGATGATTTGAGGCGTATCTCCAATCTTTAGGAATTGATGTCCCATGTCATATGCCTTGAGCAACCACTATTAAGGTACCACCGCTCCTTACGTCTTGGAGCCTTGGTGTGTACCTATATCAAATGATTTAAAGCTTGATTTTGTTACCGATATTTCTTGGGTCCTAGTGCGTTAGTGTTTCGAATCCAAACATGATTATTGATACTATTTATATGATCATAACAAAATTTAGCTAAATGACCATTTCGGTCACAATAAGTACATTTATAAATTCTTCCATATTTAAAAGCATAATGAGCATGTGGTTTATGAACATGTGATTTATGAGCATGGGATGTTTTTGCATGATTGACATGTGATGTGTTGGCATGATGAACATGTGGAGTTTTAGTATGAGATGTTTTATCATGTTTAGCATTAGGAGTATGCAGGTGCTTCTTTGAAAATATTTCTTCTAATTTAGTACTGTTAAAAGCACATTCTTTTAAAATATTTCCCAAATCATTTATTCTAGTTTTTAACATGGAAAACTCATTTTCATCAATTTAGGATATTTTGCTTTGCAAGCAACTCTATAGGCATCAAAATCTCTTTTTGTTGAAATAAGAGTAGACGATAATTCATCCTTTTCTTTTGAATAAATAGCAATTTGATTTTTAAGCATTTCATTTTCCTTTTTCAATTTTAAACAATCTTCCTTTTTAGAATCAAAACTTTCTGAAAGTTCAATGAAAGCTTGTAATAACAATTCTTTACTTATTTCACTATCATCATGTGGTTTTGTAGTTACCTTAGGTGTGTTTGCCATGAAACACACATTGGCTGTGTCAACTTCATCTTCGGATTCACTTTCCGAGTCCCAAGTGGCTTTGTACCCCTTCTTTTCAAACGGCTTCTTTTCCTTCAAGGAGGAAGATATCTTTTTCTTGAAATCTGAACAATCGGCTATGATGTGTCCGGGTTTCCGACAGTTGTAGCATACGATCTTTTTCTCCTCCTTCCCTTCTCATCTCCTTCTATGGTTGAGCTTATTCTTGTGATACATTCTTTTTATATTTCTCACAAGAAGAGATAGCTCTTTATCATCTTCTCCATCTTCTTCATCATCGTAGTTGGTGGAGGTAGACTTGAAGGCTATACACTTTTTCTTTTGAGGTGCCGCTTCTTCTCTAGCCTTTTTCTCCATCTCATGAGTCTTGAGATTTCCAATAAGACTTATGAGCTCCATCTCGTCTTTATCATTCAATTCCTTCAAGGTGGTAGCTTTGATTTCCCATGATGAAGGGAGAGCACGAATCACCTTACGCACCTTTTGGTCGTTGCAGATTTCGTCACCTAGAGAAATAAGAGCATTTGTGATTGTAGTAAACTTAGTAATCATATCATCAATAGATTCATTTTCTTGCATTTTAAAACTTTCATATTGGGAACGCAAGAGATCTATTTTAGCTTTCTTGACTTGTGATGTTCCCTCACGAGTGACCAATAAGTGTTGCCAAATCTCATACGCGGACTTGCAATGGATAACCCGTGTTAAGTCATCCTCATTCAATGCTAAAAGTAGGGCATTTTGAGCCTTTGAATTAGCATCAAATTCCTTGGAAGTAAGATCGGACCAAGTGTCCTCCTCACTTTCGGGTTTACTAAAAGGCTTGGTCAAAGATTTAGCAACTAGGCTACCTAGAGATTGTAGAAAAATGTTCATCCTAACTTTTCATATGGGAAAGTTGAGTCCATCAAATTTGGGAGGGGTCTTAATGTTATCGGCCATCTTAACTAGTGTATAAATGAATATATGAAAATAGTGATTAGCAATTTATAGGATCTCTCTAAGGATGTGAAGCCAAAACTAGAGTCCTAGCTCTGATACCAATTGAAATCACCTAGAGGGGGGGTGAATAGGTGATTATGCTAATCAATGCACAAATTTAAAAATGAGATGATGCAACGATCACTCAAAGTAAGATTAGAAGCCGAATACCCCGTGAAGGGCTCTGAACTCCTTCCTCGTGATTCCTCTAAATAAGAGTTTGAGGTGCGAAATGCAATCTTGTTGTAAGAGTATAGATCGACAATATAAGAATGAATGAAAAGCAAGTAAATAACACAATCACAAACACAGAGATTTGTTTCGAGGTTCGAGCACCCAGCTCTACGTCCCTGCCTTCACCCAGAAGGATTTCCGATCCACTAGAAATTTCACAAAGGATTACAACCACTAGGGAGTACCCAACTCCTCAATCACACTCCTCTAGTTTAGAGGTAGTGGAGCCACAAATACAATAATCACTTGGTGATCAAAAGACCACAAACTCTCTTTTGAAAAACATTTCTTTACGAAACCCTAGAGAATAATGTATAGGATTGAAGCTCAAGGTTTATAAGTGAAAAATAAAACAAAGTAGAAGAGAGCTTTGATTCAAAAACTTCAGAGAAAAATCAGAGATTAGAGCACAAAAACTGAGAATAAAAACTTCTTTCAAGAATACTCAAGCTTTGATTTCTTTTGCAAATGTTGTTGTGTTTCTCCTCACCCCATCCACCCCTATTTATAGGATATAGGTAGGGATTAAAGGGTAAACAATAATTTTGACTAATCAGGAAAGATAAGACCCAAAACCAGCCTTAAACCTCGTTTGGAGAATAAAAACATGTTTTAAAACATGTTTAAAAAACTAGCCATTTGGCTGATAATACACTCACGGTCGACCGGCCGGTCGACCGATTTTCAAAATCTTTTGACCGTTGGTAGGCCCCGGTCGACCGCCCGGTTGACCGTCCCAAACAGAGAGTTGGGTGCAGTCAGTCAGTCGACCGCTCGGTCACCCGACATGGGGTCCGGTCGACTGCCCGGTCGACCGGATAACGTGCACACATGCACGCACCCAACGGTCAGAACTGCGGTTGACCGCTTGGTCGACCGTTCTGACCTGTAATTGAGCCGGTCGACCGTCCGGTCGACCGCAACATGTCAAAACAGAATTTTTGAGGAAATGTTTTTGAAGATAAGTTTATTTTCAAAAAAAGATTTTTGTCAAGACTTTGTAAAATACAATAAACTGAGTTTGTAAATACTTGAAATAGGTCTACTAAAGTATTTTACACAAGAAACAAAAATAAACTTTTGAAAACACGTGCAATTTTGTGTGTGGGGGGAATTTGAGCTTCAACACTATATACTATCCTTTAACAAACTAAAATATAAAAACTATATAGGAAGGCGTCTGTGAACCGCGTTGCCGAGGTAGAGCCTCCTCTCCTATGAAAGAGTCCTCTTGCGCCATCAACCTTTCAATATGCTTTAAGCGCCAATAACCTTGCAACATGCTTAAAGCCATCAAGACTTGTACAAACCTGAAATTCATTCTAGAATCTTTATTAGTACCAAATAGCTTCTATATGTTTTGTCATCATCAAAACGTATATAAATGGATAGTGTAACCTTTTGGCCCAACACATATCAATATATGCTTGGGTTTGATTGTGTGCCATAGTTGTGTTAAGCTAAGAGAGCTTTACATAGCACCTCAACTCTTATTAAGAGGAATTTAGAGGAGATAGTTCATAGCCCTTCACCAGGAATTCGGCTACACTCTTTGGTTACACAAAGTATGTTAAAATTTATTTTAATTCCGTATTTTTTGTCATTAGATTAGCCTTACACCTATCCACCCCCCCCTCTAAGTGTACTTTCAATTGATATCAGAGCTTACGCTCCTGATATTAGGTTTAACCGCCTAGGAGTGAGATCTTGGTTGCAAATCTAGATTTGCATTTGCACACATACTTGTTTACACACACTCATGCATGATCTTGCACCTCCCATGTTTGATGTTTCTAACATAGATATGTAGAAGCTTAAGATGAGTATGTACCTAAAAACCCTAGCATTGCATATTTTCCTTACCGCTACCAAGAAATCTTATCTTGGTAATAGCAAGCATATAGAGGCCAATGCACAAGCCCTTGAGGCACTTAAAAGCACTTTAAGCAAATAATATTTGTGTATAGTTTCTCATTGTGATTTCGCCTTTGCAGTGTGGAACACGTTGACCTCTCTAAAACTTCAAACGCCAAATATTGTGGAGAAGGAATCTAGTGAGGATGACTCTGAACAAGCTTGCTACATGGTTCAAGGAATGACTCCCTTGAGGTAAATTTGAAAACTCAACTAGATGATAGTGCTAGTTCTTCCGGTGATGATTATGTTGATACCGATGCATTAAATGAAGAACTATTTATTGTTTGTGAAATTTTTTTACAAAAATACCAACTCTTGAAAAGAAAACTTTTGAAATGAAAGAAGATAATAAGGATTTGTTTTCTAAACTTAACATGGCCTTGCAAGAAAGAGAAGAGATTTCAAATGAATGGGACTTATTGAAATCCTAACTTGATCTTGCCTTAAATGAAAATAAAATTTTGAAAAGTAAAAATGATTGTGATGAAGTTTTGAAGAAAAATGAAGTTCTATCTTCAAAACTTATTTTTGTTTTAAAAGAAAATAATTCTTTGAAAAACAAAATTATTTCTATTTCAAAGGAATTGGATTTAATTTCTAATGAAAATAAATCTTTGAAAAATGATTTGTCTTCACATGTTTGTCATGCTAGTGTAGCCTCACCTTCTAGTGTATCTATAGCATGCTCCACCTCTTCTTCTACTATTGAAAATGATATAACCATGTTAAAGAAGAGTGCTGATTGTTTGGGCTCCACTTTGAGCCATTGTGCCATGAACCACACACGATTGGAATTCATGTTTCGAAAGAAACAAGTTTCACATATACATGCACACCACACATGGCATATACATGCTCATCATGCTCACACACATGATTCAAAGTATGCTCATGTGTACACTTGTACACATTGTGAACGTAAGGGCCTCCTTGCAAAGTTTTGTTATGATAGAGTATATAATGTATATTTTGCAAATAAATTTGTTTGGGTTAGGAAAGGTGCTAACCCCAATGGATCCAATAGAGTATGGGTACCAAAATCTACTCCTATTTTATTTGATGTAGGTGTGGGCTCTCACATAACGTGAGAGGCATTGGTGCCTTGAGGTGAATGCGTTCCGAGCTAAATGGTGACAATTTTGGATGCATCACTTTCAAGGGGAGTTTGGTGAGAGAACCACCATGGTTTGGAGATCTAGAGATGTGCCTGAATGGTTTTGGTAACTATCTCTAACTCCTTATTTGTTTACATGCTTTCATTTATTGATTTTTAGCATGTTATGTTTTAATGCTCATTATGCTATATGCCATGAAAATTAGTCCTATGACATACATGTATAGTAATTGAGATACACCCATATTTATATGGATTATTATTTTTTTGTGTTCTCACTTTAGTTTAGCTATCGTGTATATCATAGCTCTAAACATGTGCATTTAGCGTAATGATCATATTGGTTTATATTTTGTTTTATGCTTCATATTTTGATTACATATTTAAATATAACCTTCATTAAAACTTGTGTATATACTTGTACAACTAGTGAGCCAAAAATTGATTATTATATGTTTGTACTTAATTGCTCATTTATACCCATTAGATGTACTAGTATAGCCTAGTTTTGATAATTCATGCATTTTGACTTGTATTCTCCATCTTGTACATGTTTTCATATGTTTAGCTTCATGTATATGTTAATTTTATTTAAAACTTTAGATATACATGTATATCCCTGAGCCATTTATTTTTCATGCAAATTTTTATTATGAACTCATTTATGTTTAGGGATGTGTATGTATACATTTAGATTTAGACAAAACATACATATGCCTTGGAGTCAGTATTATTTTGTGAAAATTAAATCTTCATGATTTTCATGTTTATTAAGGAATTCATATTGAGCTTAATTGTCTATTCTCATGTTTTTGTAATTACATGATTCTTACACTTACATTACTCTTGTTTACTCATGATTTTTGTTTTCATGAGTCTCATATATGTGCTTTATAGATCTTGAGTGTCGATGATCATGCGACTTACATGTTTTTCATGGAACATATTCATGTTTTATTCCTTGCTTGAAGATTTCGCACTAGTTTTCAAATATTATTTTCAAACTAGTCATTATTCTTCAATTGGTAGAGTTTTCAAATATGTTAAACTATTTTCAAAATCTTATTTTTGAAAACCCCACCATCAAAAGGCCGGACGGATGGGCGATCATACCTTGTGAGCCTAATTGAAAATCTATTTAAACATGTACATGAAAAGGGAGGTATTTATGAGTTATACATTTAATCCTCATTGTATTTTCAATTAGTATCTCAATTGATATTTTTTTGTATACTCATATTTTGTTTTCTATATATGTATGCTTCAAACTTCAAATAGTATCAATTTCGATTGGTATTTACTTTTTCATACATATATGTGTTTTGGTTGTGCTTACTATATTTTATATCTTAAAGCACAAATTATGTTTATGCTAAGCTTGATTTAGTCCTTAATGAAAATTATTTTTCAATTGGTACCTTATACAAGCTTATGCATTATTTTTATTAGTATTTCATAAAGGGGAGAAAATTCATGTTTTATCTTTCAATTGGTATCTTTCAATCGAGTTTATTTTCAATTGGTATCTTACTCCTATTTTTTATGATGAAAAATACTTTATTTTGGTATATGCTAATATTTTCAATATTGGTATCATGTTTCATTTTACATTGGTATCTATATTGATATGAGTTATGTTTACCTAAAACATTTGGTTTTTACTTTCAATTGGTTGGTACTTTCATTTAGTATCAAGATGTCCAATATATATATTTCAATTGGTATCAAACCATACAATGTTTCATTTTCTATTGGTATCAAAGATTTACAAGACATTTTAAATTGATATCAAGATATTTTCTATTAGTATCTTAACAATTTTTTGTTTCCTTTCAATTGGTATCGTAAAAATGTTTTGTTTACTTTCAATCGATATCATAAATTGGTATCATAATGTTTCGATGTATACCTTTATCACAAATTGATATATTTTTCAATTGGTATTACATTATTTTGATTTGTATTGCTTATATGCAACGGAAGCTTAACATCTTCTCTTTATATAGATTCATGTTGAGTGTATCTCATATTGAGAAGCTTGATCGCTCTTCTCTATGTAATACACGTGTGTAGAGGGAGCTTCACATCTCCTTTTATACATTGTATATTATGCGTTATGTGACCAGGGTTTAGTTATCTCTTTTTTATGTAATGCATGTATGCACGGGGAGTTAACTTTACGTCTTTCCTCTTCATGAATGTATATCGCATATACATCCTTCTTGTTTGATTTGACCCAAAGAAAGAAAATTTGTTTTTGTGTTTGTTTATGCCCCTTTGTTGATGATAGATAAAAAGGGGGAGAGAAATTGGAGAGTTTTATTTATGCATATTTATGTCATATATATATGCATGTTTATTTTTTTTAATTGATATTAGAGCATATATATTTTGTTTTCAATTGGTATCACATCATATATTATTAACATGTGTTATTTGTCTTATGCGCAAATTGAATATCTTTATTGTTTATTGCTATGCATGAGTTAAGGGGGAGCTTCTATGAAGCTTAACTTTAATCCATGCACATATAACTCCATGAGTTTTGTCATCATCAAAAAGGGGGAGATTGTTGGCCCAGAGGCCCTTCACTCTAGTTTTGATAATGATTAACTCATGTAGTTATAATTTACCTATAATCTTATGATATTTAGTTTCAGATATTTGATCAAGATATTAGTAGGTATTTAGCTTCAACAAAAGAGTTTTGGAGCTTTTACATGTTGATCCAAGAGCACGAGCATCAAGATCGTATCTAGTACTCGGTTGGAGTCAAGCTCGTTGGATTGTGTTTGGATCGAGTCGGCTTGGAGACAAAAGACTTCAGTATTGTGTTTAGTTTAGTTGTTTAGATCTTGGGTAAAGATTAGATAGTATTGATACAAGTTCACAATACACACACAAGTTTTGAAGTTATTGGTTTTGGTTTTTGGTTTAACCGGTTTTTGTTTTTCTAGTCAAAAATATAGATATATATATATATATCCTTTATGTATATTGGATTCTATCCATATGCGACATGCTTCAAAGTTGTTTCAATATCATATTTTTGGTATTTACATGTGTTTTGGGAAAATCTGATTTCCATTTCAAAGTTTGATTTTTGGAAAATACTGATTTTGGTTTAGAGCCAAATTTCAATATCACAAAAATGGTTCAAATAATTTGTAATATGTGTTGAATTTTAGTCACACATATTTGTATTTTAAATATCTAATAAGAACTTATTTTTGTGAAATTTATATGTATTTTATGAGATTTTTTAGAAGGTAAATTACCAAGTTTTCAATCCCTTAAACAGTTTTGATCTGGCCTTCTACCGATCGACCGACCTGCACAGACGTGCACGGCAGCTTGGGCTGGTGGGCCGGTCAACCGGGCGGTCGACCGTCCAGAGAGCTCTGCTCTTTGAAAATGGCCCCGGTCGATCGGCCGGTCGACCGGCAAAGAGTAGCTGCTCTCTGTATCCAGTCTCGGTCGACCTGTGGCTCAATGGTCATAAAAATGACTGTTGGCTAGTCGACCAGGTGGTCGACCGGAAGGGCAATTTTGCCCTCTGCCAGACTGCCAACGGGAAGATTTTGGTGGGTTATAAATACCCACCCTCTTGAGCTATTTTAGCTAAGTTTTTAGATAGCAATTTTTCCCACCTTTACAAGTGTTTAACAGCAAGTTTTTAAAAAGTTTTGGGCTTAAAGATTTCATCTTTATTTGTTTCAAAAAGGGTTGGAAAATTCAAAGAAAAATAGAGTCTTTGGGAGTTAGTTTTTGATCTTCATTTTTATAGCTAATTTAGAAGTTTTCCCAAGAGTTTTTCTTTGTGAATTATTTCCCAAACTCTTTTTTATTTCTTACACTTGAGCTATTGTATCTATCCTTTAGGATCATGTTTTGTGAGGAAAATTGTTTGTGGTTGTTGATACCTTCAAGTGTTGTAACCTTCCTTGTATTTGTTGGTATCCCTCTAGTGAGAGGTGATTGTGGAGGTTGTGTTGATATCCTTCTAAGTGTAGAGGTGATTGATTGTTGTTTGGCTTAGTGCCTATCCCTCTAAGTGTAGAGGCGATTGTTGTGGAGTTGTGGCTTTGAGCCTTATCCCTCTTGTGTGAGGTTGATCTTGTTTTAGCTAAGTGCCCATCCCTCTAAGTGTAGAGGTGATAGTTTTTATGCCTTGCCTCTTGTGTAGAGGTTGTATTGTTGGAGAGAGGAGTGTGTACTCCTAGATTGTCTTACCCAAATCCTCAGTTAAGGTTCCTTGTGTGGAAGTCCTGTATGGACGATATAGTTGAAATCTTTCTTTGTGAAGGTGGGGGCGTAGAGCAGTGGCTCGAATCTCAAAACATATCTTGTTGTTTGCAATTGATCCACTATCTCTTAACTCTCTCTCTCTCATGTGCATTGCATCATATTGTTCATATCATATATATGCATGGGTTTGATTGTGTGTCATACTTGTGTTAAGCCAAGAGAGCTTTACATAGCACCTCAACTCTTATTCAGAGGAATTTAGAGGAGATAGTCCAGAGCCCTTCACCGGGAATTCAGCTACACTGTTTGGTTACACTAAGTGTGTTGCAATTTATTTTAATTCCGCCTTTTTTGTTATTAGATTAGCCTTACACCTATTCACCCCCTCTAGGTGTACTTTTAGTTTTCAATTTCAGACTTATCGATATACATGTATTTACTTGATTTTAGATTTACTGTCATTCTTTTAATTTCCCTTATGTTACTTGTTATTTCTTGTGCCTGCATGCCTGAACCACATCACTTGATCATGTACACGTGTGCTTATTATGCACGCCATTTGGCTTTATCATATGTACTCAGGGCTGCATCTGAAAACCCTGGATTCTCATGTCCAGATCCTAGAGTCCGGACCTTGGTGACCTTACTGTAGCTGATCAGAGTGCACAGCGGATCCTTCCGTGATGATTGGAGTGTTGGCCCAAAAGTTTACACTCTCCATTTGTTTAGAGTTTTGATGATAACATGACAAATAAGAGCTATTTGGTACTAATTAGTTTGTTCAAGATAAGTTTCAGGTTAGTACCATATTTGGAGGCCATTGCTTAGCTTTTGCAAGAATTCTAGGCTCATGGAGCAAATAAGGCAAATGGCGCATCAAGGAAGGAACATAGAAGAGAAGGCTCTAGCAAGGCATTGCATGGCTCAAGATTTCAAGATTGCTCAAGAGACTTCATTAGATTTGTTCCTAGTTTTATAGTTTTGTTAAAGAATAGTGAATAGGTTTGAAGCTCTATCACACACATTTTTGCGCACATATCATTTTCAAGAATATTCCCTATAAATATGTAAAAATTATTTTAATTTAAAGCCTCTTGTTTATAAACTTAATTTTATGTTTTAAATATATCTCTAGTCAAAACTATTTTGTTAAATTTAAATATCTCCTCAAAATTCTGTTTCAGTTTTGATTTTTGACCTGAGCCGGTCGACCGACCGGTCGACCGAAACTATGTCAGGTCAGATCGGTCGACCGACACAGTCGACCGAGCTTCTGGCAGTTTTGGTGCGTATCCGTGTGCACGTATCCCGGTCGACCGGGCGGTCGACCGAAGCCCTTCGGTCGACCGGGCGGCTGGCCGACTGAAGTGGTGTTGCTCTCTGTTTCTACCCAGTCGACCGGGCGGTCGACCGGAAGCCCGCAACGGTCACTTTATTCGAACCCCGGTCAACGAGAGAGTCGTTTCAGCCATAACAGCTACTTCTTAAACATGTTTTATTTTTGTCTTTTTCTTTCCTAAAAGTGTTTAAATGATATTTTCTGATTCTAATACTTCCTAATTAGCATTAAGTGGGTTTACTCTTTAATCCCTAGCCCTCTCCTATAAATAGGGGTGATTAGGGAGAGATTTCTTTACAACAAAAGTTTACAAAAGTTTCAAAAGTTTAAGGCATTCAAAAGAGATTTTGTTCTTGGTTTTTGTGCTGAAATTCTCTCTCATTTTCTGAAGTGTTTTTCAAAACTCTCTGATTTCATTTTCTTTTTCCTCTTACAAACAAGAGCTTCAATCCTACTCATTGTTCTACTAGGATTTTGTAAGGGAAGAGAATTTTTCAAAAGAGAGTTTGTGGTCTTTTGATCACCAAGAGAAAACTTGTACTTGAGATTGTGGAGTTGGGTACTCTGGTGTGATTGTAATTCTTTGTGAAGTTATAGTGGTTAGAAATCCTTCTGGGTGAAGGCGACGTAGAGCTGGGTGCTCGAACCTCGAAAAAATTCTCGGTGTTTGCGTTTGGTTTACTTGCTCTTGTTTCTTGCTCTACTTTCATTGCTCCTATTACTTGCTCACTACATTCATTGCTATATTCACTTGTTTCATATTCATATTGTTGCATCATAAATTTTTAATTGTGCATTGATTAGCATTATCACCTATTCACCCCCCCTCTAGATGATTTCAATTGGTATCAGAGCTTGAACTCTAGGTTTGGCTTAACATCCTTAGAGAGATCCTTAAAATTTGCTAATCATCATTTGCATTCCTTCATTCATACACTAGTAAACATGGCCGACAACATCAAAACCCCTCCTAAAATTGATGGACTTAATTTCCCTATTTGGAAGGTTAGGATGACTGTTTTCTTACAATCTTTAGGTAGCTTAGTTGCAAAATCCTTGACCAAGCCCTATGTTATAACCGATAGTGAGGAAAGAACTTGGTCCGACTTTACCTTTAGAGAATATGAGACTACTCCAAGGCCCAAAATTCTCTCCTAACCTCCTTGAATGAGGATGACCTTACACGGGTAATACATTGCCAATCCGCCTATGAGATTTGGCAACATTTGTTGGTCACACACGAGGGGACATCACAAGTAAAGGGAGCTAAGATAGATCTCTTGAGGTCCCAATATGAAAGCTTTAAAATGATTGATGATGAATCTATTGATTGCATGATTACAAGGTTTACTAGAATTATCAATGCTCTTTCCTCTTTAGGTGATGATATTAGCAATGACCAAAGGGTGCGGAAAGTGATTCGGGCTCTTCCTTCATCATGGGAGATAAAGGCCACCACCTTGAAAGAGTTGAATGACAAGGATGAAATGGATCTCATAAGTCTCATTGGAAACTTGAAGACTCATGAGATGGAAAAGAAGGCAAGAGAAGAAGCGGCTCCTCAAAAGAAGAAATCCATAGCCTTCAAGTCTTCCTCCACTCTTGATGACGATGAAGAAGATGAAGAAGAAGATGAGGAGCTATCCCTCCTTGTGCGAAATCTGAAGAGGATGTACCGAAAGAACAAGCTCAACTTTAGAAAGAGATTGGAAGGCAAAGAGGAGAGAAGAATCATTGCTATAATTGCCGAAAGCACGGACACATCATGGCCGATTGCCCGGAATTCAAGAAAAAGGTGACTTCCTCCTTCAAGCAAAAGAAGCCGGTCGAAAATAAAGCTTACAAAGCCACATGGGATTCGGAAAGCGAATCCGAAGACGAGGTGGACACGACGAACATGCGTTTCATGGCAAACACACCCAAGGTAACCTCTCAACCTCCTAAAGAAGAAGATGAATTAAGTAAAGAGGTGCTTGTACATGCTTTTGTTGAACTTTCGGAAAGCTATGATAATAAAAAGATAGAATGTTCAAAATTGGAAAAGGAAGTTGCTTTTCTTAAAAATCAACTTGCTATTGTTTCAAAAGAAAGGGATGAAATTTCTTCTAATCTTGTTTCTACTCAAAAAGAATTCAATGCTTACAAAGTTGCTTGCAAAGCAAAATTTCCAAAGATTGATGAAAAAGAAATTTCTTTGTTAAAAACTAGAATTGTTGATTTTGAAAAAGTTTTGAAGGTTTGTGCTTTCAATACTATGAAACTTGAGGATATGTTTTCTAAGAAGCACACTTCTCATGCTAAAGCTTCTCATGTTAAAATTCCTCATGCTCATCATGTTAACACTACACACAACACTCATGCTAAATCTACACTTGCTCACAAGTCACACACTCACTATGCTTTTAAATATGGTAGAGTGTATAGATGTACTTATTGTGGTAAGAATGGACATTTGGCTAAGTTTTGTTATGACCAAATAAATAGAACAAATAATCTTGTATGGGTTCATGACACGAACACTTTAGGACCCAAGAAAATGTGGTACCAAAATCAAGTCATAAATTATTTGATGTAGGTACACACCAAGGCTCCAAGACGTAAGGAGCGGTGGTACCTTGATAGTGGTTGTTCAAGACACATGACATGGGATATCAACAACTTTACAACCCTATCAAGGTACGTTGAAGGTGGCACCGTCACCTTCGGAGATGACTCCAAGGGCACAATCATTGGTATAGGTAACATTCAAATTGGTACATCTCCTATCATAGAATATGTTGTTCTTGTTGATGGTTTGAAACATAACTTGCTTAGTATTAGTCAACTTTGTGACCGTGGACTTAAAGTTGTTTTTGATGATTCTTCTTGCAAGATTTTTGATTGTAAAACCAATGATTGTATTCTCACCGGATTTCGTGATAATAATGTTTATATCATTGACATGCTTAATTTGGATTGTTCTACTAAGTGCTTGAATGCTTTTGATGAAACTTCTTGGCTTTGGCATAGAAGATTAGGACATGCATCTTTTGATCATCTTTCTAGGATTAATTCTAAGGAATTGGTGAAGGGTATTCCTTACTTGAAGTTTGAGAAAGACCGCATTTGTGGCGCGTGCCAACTTGGGAAACAAACTAAGTCTTCCTTCAAACCAATCAAGGATATCATGTCAACTAGGCCATTAGAATTATTTCATATGGATCTTTTTGGACCAACTAAAACTAAAAGCTAAATGGTAGTAGATATGCATTTGTTTTAGTTGATGATTTTTCCCGTTTCACTGGGTTTCCTTTTTGGAACACAAAGATCAAACTTTTTCTCATTTCAAGTTTTTTCGAAAAAGGGTTGAAAAAGAAAAAGGTTTTTCGATCTTGAAAATAAGGAGTGATAGAGGTGGTGAGTTTGTTAACCAACTCTTCATGACTTATTGTGATGAAAAAGGAATCAAGCATGAAATATCATGTCCTAGAACTCCACAACAAAATGGAGTTGTAGAAAGAAAGAATAGAACACTTCAAGAGATGGTTAGGACCATGATAAGTGAATATGACCTCCCTAAATATCTATGAGCCGAGGCCGTAAACACCGCATGCTACATATCAAATCGTATTTATTTGTGTAAGAATTCTTCCAAAACATCTTTTGAAATGTATCATTCTAGAAAACCTAATGTTGCATATTTCAAAGTTTTTGGATGCAAGTGTTTTGTTTTGAATACTAGAGATAACTTGGGTAAATTTGATGCTAAGGCTTATGAAGCTATCTTTGTTGGATACTCTACTACTAGTAAAGCTTATAGAGTATTCAATAGATCTTCCCTTACCATTGAAGAATCCATGCATGTTAAATTTGAAGAATCTAATGTGGTTGTTGAGAATGTTGTAGAGATTGACCCATTAGGTGAAGACATGGAGAAACTATCCTTGAAGGACTCACCCGCTCAAGAAGAAAAGCAAGAACCCATTGGTGATGTTCAAGAGGATAAAGAGGAAAGCTCTCAACCGCTTCCTAAAGATTGGAGATACGCTACAAATCACCCCAAGGAACTCATTTTAGGTGATGTCTCTAAAGGGGTAACAACTCGCTCCAAACTCCATGACTTATGTGGTAACTTTATATTCATTTCTCATTTTGAACCCAAAAGCATCCTCGAAGCCAAGGTGGACTCATATTGGTTGAAAGCCATGCAAGAGGAACTCAATCAATTTGAGCGCAACCAAGTTTGGCACCTTATTCCTAGGCCCCACGATAGACCAATAATTGGTACTAAGTGGATCTTTAGGAATAAGATGGATGAGTCCGGAATGTCATTAGGAATAAAGTTAGGTTAGTGGCCCAAAGTTACACTCAGGTTGAGAGAATTGACTTTGAGGAGACCTTTGCACCCGTAGCATGGCTTGAAGCCATACGGATGACACTAGCTTTTGCATCTTTAAAAATTTTAAACTTTTTCAAATGGGCGTGAAAAGTGTATTTTGAATGGTTTTATAAATGAAGTTTATGTTGAACAACCTCCCGGTTTTGTTGATCATGTTCATCCCAATTTTGTTTTTAAACTTGATAAAACTTTGTATGGATTGAAACAAGCTCCAAGAGCTTGGTATGAAAGGCTTTCTAGTTTTTTCATTTCAAATGATTTTGTTAAAGGCAAAGTAGACACAACATTATTCACTAAGCATGTTGATAATGACATTTTAATTGTGCAAATTATGTGGATGATATAATTTTTGGTTCTACTAATGAGTTTTTATGCAAGGAGTTTGAAAAGGTTATGCAATGTGAGTTTGAAATGTCTTCCATGGGTGAATTGAATTTCTTTCTTGGACTCCAAATCAAGCAATTGCAAGATGGGAATTTCATATGTCAAGCCAAGTACGCAAAGGAACTTGTAAAGAAGTTTGGACTTGAAGGCTCAAAAGTTTGCAACACTCCCATGGCAACTACAACCAAGCTTGATAAGGATGACCAAGGTAAATGTGTTGATATTAAGTTATATAGAAGCATGATAGGTAGTTTGTTTATATTTAACGGCAAGTAGCCGGACATCATGTTTAGTGTGTGTCTTTGTGCTAGATTTCAATCGTGTCCTAAAGAGTCCCATCTTATTGCGGTAAAACGCATCATTCGTTATATTAAGGGCACAATTGGAATGGGTCTTTGGTATCCGAAAACCGGAGATTTCTCAATGAAGAGTTATTCGGATGCCGACTATGCGGGTTGTAGAGTAGATAGAAAGAGTACTAGTGGGACATGTCAATTTTTTGGTAATTGTCTTGTTTCATGGTCCTCTAGGAAACAAAATTTCGTAGCTCTCTCAACCGCCGAGGCGGAGTATGTTGCCGCGGGGGCTTGTTGTGCACAAGTCCTTTGGATGAAACATACTCTCCTTGATTATGATTTGCATTTTGACCATATAAAAATATTTTGTGATAATACTAGTACTATACATATGACAAAGAATGCAAATCAACATAGTAAGACCAAGCACATTGAGATTAGATATCACTTTCTTAGAGATCATTTTGAGAAAGGTGATATAGATATTGATTATGTTTCCACGGATTTGCAACTTGCCGATATTTTCACTAAACCACTTGATTTTGCTAGATTTTCCTTTATTTGTGGTGAACTTAATGTTTGTGTTATTGAATAAAAATGTTTCTTAACCCTTTTTGATGTATGACAAAAAGGGGGAGAATGAGTTTATATATGGAAATATGAGTTCATATGGTTTTGGTTCCATATGAGTTTATACATGTTTTTGGTTTTTGATGTGTTTTTATGAATTCTTGTAGTTGAGTTTAAGTGTTTTGCAAGTGTTTTATGTCTCATGGTTTTTAGTCTCATGGTTTTTGCTTGCAATTCACCTCTCTTTAATTTGTGTTATATAGCATAATTTGAGGGGAGCTTTCACCTCCCCTATTTTTGATTCATAGCCTATTTGTTTTGTCATCATCAAAAAGGGGGAGATTGTTGGCCCAAAAGGTTACACTCTCCATTTGTTTAGAGTTTGATGATAACAAAATAAATAAGAGCTGTTTGGTACTAATTAGTTTGTTCAAGATAAGTTTCAGGTTAGTACCATATTTGGAGGCCATTGCTTAGCTTTTGCAAGAATTCTGGGCTCATGGAGCAAATAAGGCAAATGGCGCATCAAGGAAGGAACATAGAAGAGAAGGCTCTAGCAAGGCATTGCATGGCTCAAGATTTCAAGATTGCTCAAGAGACTTCATTAGATTTGTTCCTAGTTTTATAGTTTTGTTAAAGAATAGTGAATAGGTTTGAAGCTCTATCACACACATTTTTGCGCACATATCATTTCCAAGAATATTCCCTATAAATACGTAAAAATTATTTTAATTTAAAGCTCTTGTTTATAAACTCAATTTTATGTTTAAATATATCTCTAGTCAAAACTATTTTGTTAAATTTAAATATCTCCTCAAAATTCTGTTTCAGTTTTGATTTTTGACCTGAGCCGGTCGACCGACCGGTCGACCGACACTATGTCAGGTCAGATCGGTCGACTGAGCTTCTGGCAGTTTTGGTGCGTATCCGTGTGCACGTATCCCGGTCGACCGGCGGTCGACCGAAGCCCTTCGGTCGACCGGGCGGCTGGCCGACTGAAGTGGTGTTGCTCTCTGTTTCTGCCCAGTCGACCGGGCGGTCGACCGGAAGCCCGCAACGGTCACTTTATTTGAACCCGGTCGACCGACCGATCGACCGAGAGAGTCGTTTCAGCCATAACAGCTACTTCTTAAATATGTTTTATTTTGTCTTTTTCTTTTCTAAAAGTGTTTAAATGATATTTTCTGATCCTAATACTTCCTAATTAGCATTAAGTGGGTTTACTCTTTAATCCCTAGCCCTCTCCTATAAATAGGGGTGATTAGGGAGAGATTTCTTTACAACAAAAGTTTACAAAAGTTTCAAAAGTTAAGGCATTCAAAAGAGATTTTGTTCTTGGTTTTTGTGCTGAAATTCTCTCTCATTTTCTGAAGTGTTTTTCAAAACTCTCTGATTTCATTTTCTTTTTCCTCTTACAAACAAGAGCTTCAATCCTACTCATTGTTCTACTAGGATTTTGTAGGGAAGAGAATTTTTTAAAAGAGAGTTTGTGGTCTTTTGATCACCAAGAGAAAACTTGTACTTGAGATTGTGGAGTTGGGTACTCTGGTGTGATTGTAATTCTTTGTGAAGTTATAGTGGTTAGAAATCCTTCTGGGTGAAGGCAGGGACGTAGAGCTGGGTGCTCGAATCTCGGAAAAATTCTCGGTGTTTGCGTTTGGTTTACTTGCTCTTGTTTCTTACTCTACTTTCATTGCTCCTATTACTTGCTCACTACATTCATTGCTATATTCACTTGTTTTATATTCAAATTGTTGCATCATAAATTTTTAATTGTGCATTGATTAGCATTATTACCTATTCACCCCCCTCTAGGTGATTTCATGGAGTGCAGCAGAAGATTGGATCTCGCCGTGGTTCTTCCTCCCTGTTCCTCTTATGTTTGGCTCCCAAGGCCCTCTTGCTACTCGTGAGCACCTCTCAGCTTTTGTATATCTCTTCATGTATTGTATTTTTATATTTTCTGGTAATGTAGTATTACCGTAATATTGTATCACTCTCTGTGATAACCATGCACTTGTACTTTTCTATTGGGATGCATATTACCACTGTGCTTTCGCATTCTGATTCTTACCTGTACTGAAGCTTAGCATATATTGGGGGCATTTCCAACCTGCGTATATATGTCGCAGTGACGTCTCCGTACCCGCAGTATCGGGACATCACAGGATGGTATCAGAGCCTAGGCTCTAACATCTTCAGTACAATCAGCTGGCAGATTAATGAGATATTAATTTGCAGCTGGTGAGCACGAATCTTGAATATACATTCAATCGCAAGTACGATGTTATTTATTCCTTCCTTGCAATCTTTTCCTTGGATCCTGAGACCCTTCTATCTTTTTCCTTTACGCTTCTTCCCGTCATCCCTTCAACCAACTCAGATATGTGTCCCGAGTTGCTAATCTTCCTTACCCTTCACACTTTATCATATTATCATCATTGACTGTAATCTCTTCCATGTTCATCTCCCCCTTATAGAAATTTCGAGGACGAAATTTTTTGTTAGGTGGGTAGATTGTAGCACCCCATTCCGGGATACGTACCCAGATATGTGTCCTGATTTTTTGACCGTATTGTTCAATTTTCTTCTAGTATTTATTTTTAAGTTGTGATTGCTCATGTTTTGGTATCGGATCTGGATCTCAGTCTTAGAACTGAGCCCTGACCCGGACCTGAAGCCCGATACTGGTATACCGCCTGATTTGACCTTTTCAGTAGTCCAATTTTACCGATTTCAGTTTCAAATATTGTTTTCTAATATTTTAGATTTTTCATGATTTTTTGGAAATTTTTAGAATTATTTTACTAAATCTCCAAAATCGGTGTAGGTCGGCATCGCTGACCGACTCCTAGATTTTAGTTTCAAATGGAATTGAATTTTCAGAAACGGCTTTCACATTACTTCTTAAAATTTTATTTTCTATCTACATACATTTTTTGAGATTTTTCTAAATTTATCAAAATTTGACTGATCCTGGCGTCGGCCGGTATCGCCGGAAGATTCTAAGATTTTTAATTTGAAAACTAGATAGAATTTCTCGAATTCGATTTCACCAAGCATGTTAAAATAATATTTTCTATTTTTGAAAATTTTTGGGAACATTTCTAAAACAGTCAAATTTTGCTCTATTTAAATAATAAAATTATTTACCATCCTTTTCTTTTCTTACTTTTTCCTTCTCCACTCCTCTACTTTGTACTCCCAAAATATTCTATTAATTTAATTATCTAATAATATATTTATTTATTTTTTCTATTTCTTTGTTTTTCTTTAATTTCTCCTTTTTCCTTTCTTTTTCTTTCTTTTTCTTTCTTTTCTTTTCTTCCCCTTACCTTCCCTATGCTCTACTCCCCGCTGCCTGCAGCCCCTTTCCCCCCATCCCATTTCATCATTACTTCCCTCCACCTCCCTATTAAAACCCTTCCTCCTCCATCCTTTCTATTTTCATTTTCTCTAACACTTCAACCAAAAACACCAACTCCCCCTTCACCACCGGCCGTCTCCACCACCTGAGCCGCCACCACTGCCGCCCCTAGCCACGACGCGCCACCCTCTAAACTCCTCACTTCCTTCTCCACTTTTAACAATCCCAAAACACCACTCCTCCTTAATTTCATCCAAACCCACCACCACCACTTCACCTTCTTCCCCAAAATTCCCCACCAAATCACCTCCTCCTCCACTTCCAACCCCTCAATCATCATCGCCTCCTCCTCCTCCTCTAACTCTCCACTACCTCCAACAACCACCACAACTATCACAACCACCACCACCACCAACTACCACCACCACCTCATCTAACAACATCAACAACCAAAACCAAAACCACCAACCTCCTCCCCTCCCCCGGGCCAGGCCGTGCGCGCCCCCGGCGGCGCTGCCGCCGCCGCCACCAGGCCGCCGGCGGTGGGCCGGTTGTTGGCTGCCCCCTCCCCCTTCTCCTTATCCTTTTCTTCTTTCTTTCTTTCTTTTAATTCTTTCCTTTTCTCCCTTTCCATTTTTACCCCCTCCTTAACCCCCTATTTACTTCTCCATAATTTCAGTTATACCCCTCCCATTAATTCTTATTTTCTCTTTTAAATAACCCTATACTCTTTCTCTCCTCTCTTCTCTCTCTCCCCCCTCTCATTTCCTCTCTAATATATTTATAATATTATATATATATTTATATATTTTAATATATAGTATGGGCTAGTGGCTTGCTCGCACGTGTTAGCGGATTTCTCAGACTTTTACTCAGTATTTCGTTCCAGTATTAGTGAGTACATTTCTTACTTTATTACCATAATTTCATGTCTAATAATTATTATCTTGCTTTTAATATATGATGTCTCTTTATGCAAGTTGGTATATGTTATACAAGTGATTTCTAAAATTATCATGTTTTATAAATAGTTGCCGGCCGTTATTATACTTTGTCGAACCGGTATTATACTGGGTATGCCTAGATCTGCTCCCGTTTTACTCGGCTTCGCATAGCTAATTAAAAGATAAATTTATTATTATAAATATGGTTGTGAAGAGTTTGAAATGTTTATACCGTTCTCTTGTACCATGTTAGGTGACCAGTTGATACCTGATATTTGATGTTGTGACTCTCACCGACATATTAGTTACCTGATCCTGACATGTATACACCTGATACTTGCCATGCTATACTTAACACTTGATATCTGACACCGGTGCTTGCCATGCTATATTTGACACTTGATATCTGACACCGACACTTGACATGTTATACTTGATATATGATTTATGACACCGGCACTCGGTATTTACACAACACTCGGTATTTACACTGGCACTTGATATGTTATACTTGATACCTGATCCACAGCACTTGATATTAGACACGGTACTTGATATGTCATACTTGACACCTGATCCTGACACCCGGTATATGACATGCTTTCATGTGGTACAAGTACATTGACCTGACATCGTGACCCTTGATCGGACACTACCACCCCTAAAACTGTATTATATGGCATATTCATGAATATCACTTTTACGGGGACTTGGCATGATTATTATACTGTTACCAGACTTTTGGTACTCCTGAACTCCTGTATTCCTGAACCCCTATAACAGAGAGACTCCTAATATTATCCTCCTGACATTATACTCCTGTTAATCCCCGTAATTAGATAATTATGGTTATTGGATTACTGTATACATCTTATGGACATTAGCTTTGGGTAACATATATAATAAAGTACTCAACTTACACTGGGGTGGGGGAAACTGACGGAAACCGGTATGATGTCATATTTATAATGGTGATATTTCTGAAGTGTCGTGTGGGGCGCGTAATGATAAGTCCCTGGAAGCAGTAGCCTGAATCTGAAGTGTCGTGTGGGGCGCATAATGATAAGTCCCCGGAAGCAGTAGCCTGTACTCCTGAGCTAGTCCCGGGCAGAGACGGGACCTACTATAAATATGAGCCATCAAATATATCAATTTCAAATAATAAGTCGTCTTATTCATAAGTGGATGTATGTGTGCCAGTAGCACATACAAAAGCATATGAATCGGATGAATATCATAAAACAACCAGACAGTAATAATATTAGGAATGTGTGATATTTGGTCTCTCCTTTGTTCGGGTCCTGGAACTCACATATCAGACCCGAGCAAGTTTTACAGAGTGCGAACTCTAGTATGGACTTATCGGTGATGTGAGGCGCTGGTAGGGAGGCGAGTGAAATATCAAACGGTACTGATTATTATTATTTAATAAATTAAAATGCAATACCTTTATATTCCAGTTATAATGTTATGCCCTGAGTTGACACCTTGCTTTATGACATATGATGATTACTCCAGATACACTATAGTTCTGTTATTTTTAGGGCAACTCAAGTTGTATAAACTCAGACGATAGCGACAATATGTTGTATATAGATGAGAGTTTCCTTATTTGGATTATTCTCTTGACGTATCTGTCCCGTGAATCTATAACCTGAGCTTGTACAACTAGTTTTGTCCATACTTGTATTTATCACATGTTTAACTTATTTACCGCATGTTTATATGTACCTATGTTCTTCATACTGCCTTCTATGCATGTTTTCAGTTTCAGACTTATCGATATACATGTATTTACTTGATTTCAGATTTACTGTCATTTTTTAATTTCTCTTATGTTATTTGTTATTTCTTGTACCTGCATGGCTGGACCACATCACTTCATCATGTACACGTGATCGTACATATATTTTGTATTCTTTTCATTACACTTCTACATTTATCGTGTAATAAATCTGCTAATTTCCTTGTCTTAAATATCTATTTTACAGAAGATAATAATGAAGAGAAAGAGGATTAAACCAAGCAATACCAGTTAAAATCGGATTTAACTGGATCTATTTGGTTAGCTGAGGATTATCCCATATCTAGTTAGAACAAATCAAGGATTGGGGCAAATTTTAAGCTGAAGATTAGAGCAAATCAGAAAGATAACACCAAATGGAAACCGGTAAAATTCAGATTTCTATAAATCCATTTTGGTTAGCTAAAGATCAACCGAGGATAATATCAAATACAGAGAGATAAATGGATAGAGAGAAGATGAACGGATGAGATGAAGTAAGTTTGACTCAGATTCTGACTGGATACATTTTAGTTTTTGAATCATAACTTTCTCTACCGAATCTCAAATCCGATGATTCAAGATGATCCAAAAATCAGACTTATAGGGATATAACTCTTATGTTGATCACTGTTTCTAATTCTGTCATTTGATAAGTGATATTCAGCAATCAACATGCCAACAAACTGCAGATCAGAACTGAATATTCACATCAAATCAAGTTTGGAGATAAGGGGAGGATTCAAATTCAGAGATAACCAGCTTTCCCTATCTTCATAATCCTCTAACCTCTGCATTTCTTCTATAAATACCTGCAATCTCAAAGGCAAAAGGGGACGACCATGCAGAGATATGATTTAGTACAGTTTTTCATTCTTTGTAGTGTAGTTTTTGTTTTTCTTTTTATGTAATTTTTAGTTTTAATTTATGTAAATCAGAGGAGATCAGAGTTTCATAGGAGAACGAGAACGAAGTTTGTGCTGAGAGTAACACCGGTGTAAGATTTCCTTCTTTTCTCTTATTGTTATAAAATCGAATCTGTAGTTCCCTTTTGTATGTACTCTGTTTTTGTGTTTTTCTTCTTCTTCTCTACTTTTCCTCTTTTGTATAATTGTTATCTAAGTGAGTCTAAAAGCATCGAAAGAGCCTTGCCTTTGCGAGTGCCACCAATAGCCCATGATGATAGATTTTGAGTTTCATTCTGTATCACTTCATACTTGCAACGTCGTGATGATATAATGTGGAGGAAACGGAATCAACTCTTATGGGCTATACGTTGATCGCCTCGCTTCGAGATAGCATCATTGCAAAAGATTCAAGTTAGGTATTTGGCCAAAAGAAGTAAGTAATTTTTAGTTTCTTTTCTTTTAATCATTTAGTTTAGAACACCAATAACACCCTAAATATTTTATCACTCTTTTTCAATCTCATTTACACAAATCACTTCTTATTTTTCACCTTCTTAATCTACCACCTTCTTCCTAATTTAACTCTAACTCTTTTTCACTTTTCTTTCTAAGAACTAAAAGAAGAACTTTAACCATTCTTTGTAACATAAAAGAGAACTTACTAAAAAGCTTCTATCGCTAGTCCCTCCTTGTGGATCATGACCCGCGTAATCACTTGCTATTACGGTAGAATTGAGCACTTGTACATCTCTATTTTTAAGTTCTAAAATTCTGTATTTTTGTGCAGTTAAGAACTCAATCAAATTTTGGCGCCGTTGCCTGGGAAGGACGGTAAGTTATTCTCTTTTTAGATTTACATTTTTAGTTAACTTTCTTTTTTGTTTTTGGTGTATAGGCTTGACAACAAGGAATCTTTGTTGTCGTGGACATATGAGTGGCCTTGGACTCTGCTCAAGAAGGCAGAGCCAAGAAGCCCTCAGATTTGCTACATTCATGTGGAAATCTGAGTGAACTACTAACCTGTATTTTTTGCAGGTTGGCTGTAGTGTAAAGTTTAATATCTGTAGCATTTATTTCCTTGTTTGTCTCACTGTATTTACTTTCTAACCTCAACAGTAAAATGATGATTGTAGATGCTAAAAAATGATTTAGACTTTGCATTTAGGCACGTGTCTATTTCATTACATTTTCTATTTACTGTTGAAGAGTGCTAGAGCAAAGGTACGTGTGCATAGCATCTAGTATAAGAACACTTTTGGATTGTTTACATTGTTTAAGTGTTGCTTTTCTTGTACACTGCACTAAATTGATCTAAGGGCTTGCCCTATAAATAAGACAAGGTGGAGAAGTCATTACCCTCCCTTACCCCACAAAGAATCTCCTCACTCACTAACCCAAGCCTAACTAAAAATGAGTAGACGTTGGCCCTAGGGACATCTCGGGCTCAATTAGGAGATTGTCCTAAGGGGAAAGGTGTTGGAATTTGACTCCTGCCAAATCAGTGTCTAGGAAGGGGATTAAGGGCCGAAAGCCCGAAGGTTGGTGGTTACTTAATTAAGGAACGTCTTTGACGGATAACCTCCCACCAATCTTGCCCTGACCTGGCTGATTAGCTTGTGGTCAAAGTCTGCATTATACCTCTTATGGACAGTCTAACCAGTTAGGAGTCGTCTAGGTCAAAGGTCTACCCTAACTTAGGTTAGAATTTTTTTTGTTTGCTTATTTATTTGTTTTTTTCTTTGTTTTGTTTTATTGTGTGATATGGCTTATAACAATAATTTTTTCAATTTTAATGGTAATCCATATTACACACAAACCTCTTTTTCGGATATTACCAACCCGGCATATCATAACTTTAACCAACTTAGTGTGCCGGATTGGTGTTATCCGACTCAATATAACCCATGCCCCCAATCTTATAACCATAATTTCCAGAATAATTTCAACTCTTCACAGAGTCAGTGGGGATTCACCTCCCCCGAGTCCAATTTTCAACCAACTTGTCCTCCTTATCCACCTTGTCCACAATATTTCCAAGATTCATACTCAGTTCCACCAGTCCAAAATAGAAAACCATATATTTTGGAAATGAGTATGCGTGAGTCCAAACAACAATCACAAAATCTGATGGACTCACAATTTTACCACCAATTCCAAAATAACACTTCATCTTTTCAAGACCAATCGCAACAAAACGATGAACCTATCAACTATGAAAAGATGCTTGAAGCCATGACTCAGCTCAAAACGCTCGTAATCATGACATAGATATGATGGTCCAAATTCTACGTTCTCACCGTTTGGCCAGTTCTGATATCGTTAACCATTCTATTAGAGCTGAAGAGTCATGTTGTTTTGGAAAACAAGGTTCCATTTCAGCACAATCATTTGAACTTGCCCAAACTCCAAATTTTGAAAATGATATTGACAGTTTGGCAAGTTATTCTTTTCCTGAAATAGAACTTGAGAACGAATATGATCATGAACCTCAACTTAGTGATTCAATTCTACTTCCTGATTCAATTATAACTCCGGTATCTTCACCTGATTTCAATCTTTTTCCCGAGTCAACATTGGATCCTATGCCAATTCATAATGAAATTGAATCACCCATCGCTGATGATCAGCATATTGAACTTGACCAATTTTTTGAAAGTCCCATTGATAAATTGGCAAGTTCTCATTTTTATGAAATTGAACTCAATGAGAAATGTGACCTAGATTCTCAAATTTGTGATCCAGTTCAAATTTTCGAATCAATATTGAGTCCTGTTTTGTTACCCGACTTGAGTAATATTTTAGAGTCAGTTTTGATTCTCACACCTGTCATTCTTGAACTTGAATCACCAATATTAAGTCACATTCCATTGTGGGAAACTGAATGTGGACTTGAGTTTCAACTTCTTGATTTGGACCCACTTCCCGAGCCAATCTCGACTCCTGAACCTTTACTTGACTTAAGTCACTTTCCTGAGTCGGTATCAGTTTCAGTACTTCCTGAGTCCAAGTCAATCATTCTATCTTTTCGCACTCCATTTTGGGACAAGACGGTTGACAAAATTGACTCCGAAATTAATTATGGAATTTGGAAATTAGATGGGGTTAAATTTTTAATAAAAAACGTTCATATTTACATCATTTTAGTGGGTTATATAAAAGAGATTTCTGGTGGGTTCCTCCGAACTCCACGAAAAGTCGATTGGGCCGCATTTCGTGGACCAATCAGACCACCACCAGAACCACCACCTTAAGGTAATATTTCCTTCCCTTTCTTCTTTTTCATGCATCTATGCATTAATTCATACATTGAGGACAATGCATGAGATAGATGTGGGGGAGGGTTCTAACATAACTTAGGTTTTTCTTTTTATTAGAAATTTTTTTTAACATTTTCTTTACTTTTAAAAAACTTTTTGAAAATAGAAACAATATTTTGACATATTTTTTGTAAGAAATTGAGTCAATTTTAAGGAATAGGAAAATCAAAATTAGGATTTCTTATACTTAGTCAAAATAAGATTATTTATTTGATTTTTAGGGTTAGGAAGATAATTTGTCAGAGTAATTTAGTCTTGATCTTTACCTTAATGAAATATGCACACTTCATACACTTACACACTTAGGGTTCAAAAACAAAGATTCTTATGCCTTATAAAAAAAAAGAAAAAAATATATAAAAGATAAACAAATCTAATTATTGATTAGCTAGGTGCTTTGGCCTAAGCAAGCCTTAGTATTTATTTGAAAGATGATTAGATAAGTTTGAGAAAAAAATATATATAAAAAAATCCTCTGATTAAGCTGGGTATTTGTGCCTAATAAAGCATAACTATTCACGCCTAAAAGTGGTTCATATAATAAAATCCTTAGTTTTGTGGTCTTGTTTGCTCGAGTCTAAGTCCTTGGGGTGTTTTTTCACCCGATGCCCTAAGACCGTTTGGTTTGGGAGTCATCGATTAAAGGCTCATTACATGGGCATATTAGAAAGCCTAATAGAACTAAGGAATAATATCACCAACAAATATATATAAATAAATAAGGTATAAGAGTTAGAGTTAATGAACCCTTAGTCAAAATTTTCACGGTCACAAGGTGCTTATGACTTAGGGTAAAGTAATAGACTAGATGAGAAGTACAATTTGACTCCTTACTGTGATTGATAACAAATTTTTGAATAGAAGCTAAGTTTAGGAATGAAAAATTCAGTTTTCCTATAACTTATAGATTACTTAAATCTTACAATTATATTTCAAATATTTTTCTCTTTCAAAATGCTTTTCAAAAATACTAACTCTTTGTTTCTCTTTCTTTATGGATTTTGTGGGTGTATTCCACTGAAAACCCTCATGAGACAAAACTTGTCCTCTAGGGGAAACTTAGAGGTTTAACGGCTTGTTGCACATGCTCAGTGCAATTGCATAACCTGCGAAAGTGGTCTAATAATCTTTGGTTTAGTTTTGTTGATTTGCTGCTCGAGGACGAGCAAAAGATAGGTGTGAGGGTGTGATCGTACATATATTTTGTATTCTTTTCATTACACTCCTACATTTATCGTGTAATAAATCTGCTAATTTCCTTATCTTAAATATCTATTTTGCAGAAGATAATAATGAAGAGAAAGAGGATTAAACCAAATAAATACCAGTTAAAATCGGATTTAACTGGATCTATTTGGTTAGCTGAGGATGATCTCAGATCTAGTTAGAATAAATCAAGGATTGGGGCAAATGTTCAGCTGAAGATTAGAGCAAATCAGAAAGATAACACCAAATAGAAACCGATAAAATTCAGATTTCTATAAATCCATTTTGGTTAGCTAAAGATCAACCGAGGATAATATCAAATACAAAGAGATAAATGGATAGAGAGAAGATCAACAGATGAGATGAAGCAAGTTTGACTGGATACATTTTAATTTTTGAATCATAACTTTATCTACCGAATCTTAAATCTGATGATTTAAGATGATCCAGAAAGCAGACTTATAGGGCTACAACTCTTATGTTGATCACTGTTTCTAATTCTGTCATTTGATAAGTGATATTCAGCAATCAACACGCCAACAAACTGCAGATCAGAACTGAATATTCACATCAAATCAAGTTTGGAGATAAGGGGAGGATTCAAATTCAGAAATAGCCAGCTTTCCCTATCTTCATACTCCTCTAACCTCTGCATTTCTTCTATAAATATCTGCAATCTCAAAGGCAAAAGGGGACGACCATGCAGAGATAGGATTTAGTCCAATTTTTCATACTTTGTAGTGTAGGTTTTGTTTTTCTTTTCATGTAATTTTTAGTTTTAATTTATGTAAATCAGAGGAGATCAGAGTTTCATAGGAGAACGAGAACGAAGCTTGTGCTGAGAGTGACACCGGTGTAAGATTTCCTTCTTTTCTCTTATTGTTAAAAAATCGAATCTGTAGTTCCCTTTTGTATGTACTCTATTTTTGTGTTCTTCTTCTTCTTCTCTACTTTTCTTCTTTTGTACAATTGTTATCCAAGTGAGTCTAAAAGTATCGAAAGAACCTTGCCTTTGCGAGTGCCACCGATAGCCCATGACGATAGATTTGAGTTTCATTCTGTATCACTTCATACTTGCAACGTCTTGATGATATAATGTGGAGGAAACGAGAATCAACTCTTATGGGCTATACGTTGATCGCCTCGCTTCAAGGTAACATCATTGCAAAAGATTCAAGTTAGGTATTTGGCCAAAAGAAGTAAGTAATTTTTAGTTTCTTTTCTTTTAATCATTTAGTTTAGAACACCATCAACACCCTAAATCTTTTATCACTCTTTTTCAATCTCATTTGTACAAATCACTTCTTATTTTTTCACCTTCTTAATCTACCACTTTCTTCCTAATTTAACTCTAACTCTTTTTCACTTTTCTTTTTAAGAACTAAAAGAAGAACTTTAACCATTCTTTGTAACATAAAAGAGAACTTACTAAAAAGCTTCTATCGCTAGTCCCTCCTTATGGATCACGACCCACATAGCCACTTGCTATTGCGGTAGAATTGATCACTTGCACATCTCTATTTTTAAGTTCTGAAATTTTGTATTTTTGTGCAGGTAAGAACTCAATCAACACGCGTGCCTATTATGTACGCCATTTGGCTTTATCATATGTACTCGCGAGTTGCATCTCACAGCCCTAGATTCTCATGTCTAGATCCTAGAGTCTGGACTTTGGTGACCTTACTGTAGCTGATCAGAGTGCGCAGCAGATACTTCCGTGATGATTGGAGTGCAGCAGAAGCTTGGATATCGCCGTGGTTCTTCCTCCCAGTTCCTCTCTTGTTTGGTTCCCGGGCCCTCTTGCTACTCGTGAGCACCTCTCAGTTTTTATATATCTCTTCATGTATTATACTTTTATATTTTCTGGTGATGTAATATTCCTATAATATTGTATCACTCTCTATGATAACCATGTACTTGTACTTTTCTATTGGGATGTATATTACTACTGCGCTTCCGCATTCTGATTCTTGCCTGTACTGATGCTTAGCGTATAAAGTGGGTATTTCTGACCTGTGTATATACGTCGCAGTGACGTCTCCGTACCTGCAGGATCGGAGTGTCATAGGATAGTATCAGAGCCTAGGCTCTAACATCTTCAGTACAATCAGTTGGCAGATTAATGAGATATTAATTTGCAGCTGGAGAGCACGAATCTTGAATATACACTCCAATCGCAAGTGCGGTGTTATCTATTCCTTCCTTGCAATCTTTTCCTTAGATCTTGAGACCCTTCAATCTTTTTCCTTTCGGCTTCTTCCAGTCATCCCTTCAACCAACTCAGATACATGTCCCAAGTTGGTAATCTTCCCTGCCCTTCACACTTTATCATATTATCATCATTGACTGTAATCTCTTCCATGATCATCTCCCTTCTTATAGAAATTTCGAGGACGAAATTTTTTGTTAGGTGGGTAGATTGTAGCACCCGTTCCCGAGATACGTACCCAGATACGTGTCCAGATTTTTTTGACCGTATTGTTTAATTTTATTCTAGTATTTGTTTTTAAATTGTGATTGCTCATGTTTTTGGTATCGGATCTAGATTCTCAGTCTTAGAGTCAGCCCTGACCCGGACCGGGAACCCGACACTGTATACCGCCCGATTTGACCTTTTTGGTAGTCTGATTTTACCGATTTCAGTTTCAAACACTGTTTTCTAATATTTTAGATTTTTCATGATTTTCTGAAAATTTTCAGAATTATTTTACAAAATCTCCAAAATCAGTGTCGGTGGCATCGCTGACCGATTTCCAGATTTTTTAGTTTTCAAATAGAATTGAATTTTTAGAAATTGCTTTCACGTTACTCCTTAAAATTTTATTTTCTATCTAAATACATTTTTTGGATTTTTTTCTAAATTTATCAAAATTTGACCGATCCTGGTGTCGGCTGGAATCGCCGGAAGATTCTAGAATTTTTAATTTGAAAACTAGATGAAATTTCTCGAATCTGATTTCACCAAGCATCTCAAAATAGTATTTTCTATTTTTTAGAATTTTTCGAAACATTTCTGAAATAGTCAAAATTTTGCACTATTTAAATAATAATATTATTTATTGTCCTTTTATTTTCTTGCTTTTTCCTTCTCCACTCCTCTACTTTGTACTCCCATAATATTCAATTAATTTAATTATCTAATAAAATTTTTATTTATTATTTCTTATATTTCTTTTCTTTTTCTTAATTTTTCCTTTTTCCTTTCTTTTTCTTTCTTTTTCTTTCTTTTCTTTCTTCCTCTTACCTTCCCCACGCTCTGCTCCCTGCCGCCTGCAGCAGTCGCCTGCAGCCCCTCTTTTCCCATCCCATTTCATCATTGCTTCCCTCCTCTCCATTAAAACCCTTCCTCCTCCTTCCTTTCTATTTTCATTTTCTCCAACACTTCAACCAAAAACACTAACTCCCCCTTCACCACCAGCCGACTCCACCACCTGATCCGCCACCACCGCCGCCCCTAGCCACCGGCGTGCCACCCTCCAAACTCCCCACTTCCTTCTCCACTTTCAACAACCCAAAAACACCACTCCTCCTTAATTCATCCAAACCCACCACCACCACTTCACCTTCTTCCCCAAAATTCCCAACCAAATCACCTCCTCCTCCACTTCTAACCCCTCAATCATCACCTCCTCCTCCTCCTCTAACTCCTTATCACCTCCAACAACCACCACAACCACCACCACCACCAACTACCACCACCTCCTCCACCAACAACATCAACGACCAAAACAAAAACCACCAACCTCCTCCCCTCCCCCGGGCCAGGTCGTCGCGCGCGCGTCGCCTGCGGCGGCGTTGCAGCCGCTAGGCCGCCAGCGGTGGGCCGGCCGCAGGCCGCCCCTCCCCCCTCCTTCTCTTTTTCCTTTTCTTCTTTCTTTCTTCTTTCTTTCTTTCTTTCTTTCTTTCTTTCTTTTAGTTCTTTCCTTTTCTTCCTTTTCATTTTTACCCCCTCCTTAACCCCCTATTTACTTTCCCATAATTTCAATTGTACCCCTCCCCATTAATTCTTATTTCTCTCTTTTAAATACCCTATACTCCCTCTCTCTCCTCTCTCATTCCCTCTTTAATATATCTATAATATTTATCATATATATATTTTAATATATAGTATAGGTTAGTGGCTTGCTCGCACGTGTTAGCGGATTTCTCGGACTTTTACTTGGTATTTCGTTCCGGTATTAGGCGAGTACATTTCTTACTTTATTACCATCATTTTATGTTTAATAATTATTATCTTGCTTTTAATATATGATGTCTCTTTATGCAAGTTGGTATATGTTATATAAGTGATTTCTAAAATTATCATGTTTTATAAATAGCTGCCGGCCGTTATTACACTTTGTCGAACTGGTATTCTACCGGGTATGCCTAGATCTGCTCCCTCTTTACTCGGCTTCAGCTAATTAAAAGATAAATTTATTATTATAAATATGGTTGTGAAGAGTTTAAAATGTTTATACCGTTCTCCTGTACCATGTTATGTGACCGGTTGATACCTAATATTTGATGTTGTGACTCTCACCGATATATTAGTTACCTGATCCTGACATGTATACACCTGATACTTGCCATGCTATACTTAACAGTTGATATCTGACATCAGTGCTTGCCATGCTATATTTGAAACTTGATATCTGATACCGACACCTGACATGTTATATTTGATATATGATTTATGACACCGGCACTCGGTATAGTATGGGCTAGTGGCTTGCTCGCACGTGTTAGCAGATTTATCGGACTTTTACTCGGTATTTCGTTCCGGTATTAGGCGAGTACATTTCTTACTTTATTATCATCATTTCATTTCTAATAATTATTATCTTGCTTTTAATATATGATGTCTCTTTATGCAAGTTGGTATATGTTATATAAGCGATTTGTAAAATTATCATGTTTTATAAATAGCTGCCGGCCGTTATTATACTTTGTCGAACCGGTATTATACCTGGTATGCCTAGATCTGCTAGCTAATTAAAAGATAAATTTATTACTATAAATATGGTTGTGAAGAGTTTAAAATGTTTATACCGTTCTCCTGTACCATGTTACGTGATCGGTTAATACCTGATATTTGATGTCGTGACTCTCACCGACATATTAGTTACCGATCCTGACATGTATACACCTGATACTTGTCATGCGATACTTAAACTTGATATCTGACACCGGTGCTTGCCATGCTATATTTGACACGACACCGATACTTGACATGTTATACTTGATATATGATTTATGACACCGGCACCCGGTATTTACACCGGCACTTGATATGTTATACTTGATACCTGATCCACAGCACTTGATATTAGACACTGGTACTTGATATGTCATACTTGACACCTGATCCTGACACCCGGTGTATGACATGCTTTCATGTGGTACAAGTACATTGACCTGACATCGTGACCCTTGAGTGGACACTACCACCCCTGATACCTATATTATATGACATATTTATGACTATCACTTTTACGGGAACTTGGCATGATTATTATACTGTTATCAGACTTCTGGTACTCCTGAACTCCTGTACTCCTGTACTCCTGAACTCCTGTATTCCTGAACTCCTGTAACAGGGAGACTCCTGATATTATGCTCCTGACATTATTCTCCTGTTAATCCTCGTAATTGGATAATCATGGTTATTGGATTACTGTATACATCTTATGGACAATAGCTTTGGGCAACATATATAATAAAGTACTCAACTTACACTAGGGGGAACTGATGGAAACCGGTATGATGTCATATTTATAATGGTGATATTTCTGAAGTGTCGTGTGGGCGCGTAATGATAAGTCCTAGAAGCAGTAGCCTGAATCTGAAGTGTCGTGTGGGCGCGTAATGATAAGTCCCCGGAAGCAGTAGCCTGTACTCCTGAGCTAGTCTCGGGCAGAGACGCGACCCACTATAAATATGAGCCATCAGATTTATCAGTTTCCAAATAATAACTCATCTTATTAATAAGTGGATGTATGTGTATCGGTAGCACATACAAAAGCATATAAATCGGATGAATAACATAAAACAACCAAACAATAATAATATTAGGAACATGTGATATTTCGTCTCTCCTTAGTTCGGGTCCTGGTACTCACATATCAGATCCGGGTAAGTTCTACAGAGTGCGAACTCTAGTATGGACTATCGGTGATGTTAGGCGCTGGTAGGGAGGCGATTGAAATATCAAACGGTACTGATTATTTTTATTGAATAAATTAAAATGCAACACCTTTATATTCCAGTTATAATGTTATGCCCCGAGTTGACACCTTGCTTTATGACACATATTGATTACTCCAGATACACTATAGTTCTGTTATTCTTAGGGCACTCAAGTTGTATAAACTCAGACGATGGCGACATGAGATATGTGGTATATAGATAAGGGTTTCCTTGTTTGGATTATTACATTGACGTATCTATCCCGTGAATCCATAATCTGAGCTTGTATAACTAGTTTTGTCCATACTTGTATTTATCACATGTTTAACTTATTTACTGAATGTTTATATGTACCAATGCTCTTCATACTGCCTTCTATGCATGTTTTCAGTTTTAAACTTATTAGTATACATGATTTACTTGATTTCAAATTTACTCTCATTCCTTTAATTTCTCTTATGTTACTTGTTATTTCTTGTACTTGCATGCCTGGACCACATCACTTGATCATGTATACGTGTGCCTATTATGCACGCCATTTGACTTTATCTTATGTACTCGCGGGTTGCATCTAACAGACCTGAATTCTTATGTCTAGATCCTAGAGTCTGGACCTTGGTGACCTTACTGTAGCTGATCAGAGTGCGCAGCAGATCCTTCCGAGACGATTGGAGTGCAGCAGAAGCTTGGATCTCGTCGTGATTCTTCCTCCCAGTTCCTCTCCTGTTTGGCTTCCGAGGCCCTCTTGCTACTCATGAGCACCTCTCAGCTTTTGTATATCTCTTCATGTATTATACTTTTATATTTTTTGATGATGTAATATTTCTGTAATATTGTATCACTCTCTGTGATAACCATGTACTTGTACTTTTCTTTGGGATGTATATGACCACTGTGCTTCCGCATTCAGATTCTTGCTTGTACTGATGCTTAACGTATATGTGTGGGGGTATTTTTGAACTGCGTATATACGTTGCAGTGACGTCTCCGTACCCGCGGATCTGGGCGTCACACATTTTGTAAAACATATTCAAAAATAAAAACTAGATATTAAAATCTTATGTGTGTGTAATACTTAGCATCAATTCAACACCAAAACAAAAATTAAACATTCTAAGTTATTACATAGGGTTATACTATCTTCTAATCTTTATCAAGAGGGCTTCTCCAAAATTCATGCTTTGATCGTCCAAGTTTGAATCCCATCCTTGAGTCAACTTGTTCACTTCAAAAACCTTCCTTTAGAGGAAGAATAAAATACAATTCTATCTCTTGAACTCTATAAGCTTATAAACACTTATACTTGATTAGTATCTCATAACCACATGAGTTTTGTAATCATCAAAACAAAACCGGTGATTGTACCCTTGGGCCGACTCTATATAATGAACAACTTCTTTGACAAGGGTATCCCTAGGAAATTTTGCTCTCTCTGTACTAACATGGCTCAATTGATCACTTAGTATCCAAATTAGTTTTAGCGCCACATAGAGAAGCAAATGCTTTAAAAGGACAAGAATATCCTTAGGAATTTTGTTGTTAGGAGTAGCTTTCACAATATAAGAATCCATGCATTTTACAACTTAGAAATTAACTAGACAATACTTACCATAATGCGTATGATAAGACCTATTTTGCACGGATACAACAATGTTGAAATGGACATAACACGTGGATAAATGGCAAATTCTTAAAAATACACATGACACGTATGTCCGGCATGCGTGTCGAACAAGTTTCAAACATGACACGACTTCATAATAGAAGTGTTCATGCTACATAAGATAACTAGCAAAGTAAAATATACATGGAATCCATATCTTTATATTTATACTTCACATACAAAGGAAATCAAAATCTTTTGAAGCTAAATCAGACTAAGCCATGTTGACCCTTGCCTCAAATTGTTGTTTCATTCCAGCACAACATCATATCCATATCTTTGAAGTTCAATTGTCATATTAAGAGTCATTACAGGTGCAACAAAAAAACTAAGATGACCTAAAAATATATACAGTCATAATGATGTGAAACGAAAGACCCTATAGTGTGGTGATAGATCTGAACTCGCAACGTTTCACCAAAAATATGATCTTCGATAGGAAATTATCTAAAACTAATAAGGCGACCAAATGAATTTTAACAAAGATTTGCAACTATAGTCTATATATTTCAATTCTCGATAAGTCAAATGCAACATTCAGTTAAACATGAAACAATCCTACTTGCAATATCCAGATTAGTAAATCACAAGTTTTACATAAAATAACAGTCTCACAATTGTAGCGCACAGAAGGAAAGCATGATGAAAATTTAGAGATAAACGTGTGGTGCAATCCAACTAATAATCTGAATGTTTGAAAGAGATATTAGAAGCTCTTTCTCAGGTTTTTATTATTGTTGTTGTTATTCCATTGCTTTCTCCAGAGATTAATGTTATTGTTGTTGTATTACAAGTTGGCTCTCACGCAGCTTGCAAGTGGAGAGGCTCGCGAACGGCTTGATACGCTCGGCGGCCTGGGCATGGTTTAGTGCTGGCGTGGGCATGGCCTATGCTGGCGCTAAGCATGGCATGTGCTTGATTAGTCTGCCATTTTGCATTCGAATATTGTATTTCCTGCCCAATAATGAATAAAATGATGTTTTTCACCCGTGTTTTGGTTTACTATGTAGATAATCAAGAGTCTAAGGGTAAAGGAGTAATAAGAGTCTAATTATACCCATTTTGGGTAATTAATCCGGAATTCTTGGATACCAATCAGAGAGCTTCTAGAAGACTACCTTAGATTCTCGTATTTGAAGCTGTATCTGGAGAAATACAAGTACAATCTACGCAAAATTAGATAGTTACAAAAGGTCCTAGAAGCCAGATGAATCAGCAGGCCAATACAAGGGACCTAAGTCCCTAGTATTGTAGCAAAAACGCGGCAAATTGCCCTGCTTCCATAGCATTTTAGTGGGCCCATGCGTGGATTTTCGACGCGGGGTTCGTCTCACCTTCCAGAGTCTTCCTTTGCCTATAAATTTTTCATTTTCAGATTAGTGGTGGTTGAAGAGTTGTAGGTTAGAGTTTTCTCTCATTTATAGTAAATTAGTTTAGTGTTCTTCCTCTTCTTTTTGTATTTTCTTTTACTTTAGAAAATGTATTAGGGCGGAGCTTGATTAAGGAGAGAAAGAAAGAGATTGATGCACTAGATAGTGACAATCTATGAAAGCTTTCTCCTTTTTTCATGGTTTCTTCTCTAACCTCTAAATGAGTAGCTAACTTTCTTTCACGGCAATCTAATTACTAACCACTAATCATCTAACCTCTTACTTGATAATTCACATGAATTTAATATCCTTTACAAGGTCTTGCTCTTGCAAGAGCCATTGATGGCTCATGATGATGGATTCTAACATCTAACTTGCTAACTTGAGCATTCTCAAAAACCATGTTGGACTCACAATTTTCATAATTTCTCCAAAACCAACATTCATACACTCTCTTTATTGAATAATCATTTGAAGAAAAATTCGAGCTAGAAAATAGTATAGAAATTTTGCATGAGACCACACAACAATTTCAAAAATCTTCTACCTAGTCTATCGATAGGCTAGAAGCACAACTGAGTCAACTGGTCAACATTATAGGAATGAGAAAATTCTTTCTTATCAACCTTTGACCAATTCAGATATCTCTAACTCTATCGATCTGGCACAGAAATCATGTTGTTTGGAAACTAAGATTCATACTCATCATTTTTAGCTCAAAATGAAAAACATCAATCTTGAAAAAGAGTATGAAACTCTTGAGTGAGTTCGAGCAACTTTCTCAAAATATGTTGGACTCACCATTTCTCAGAACCAAGCTTCACATACTTCTTTTTCAGAACATCCAACTGTAAAAAATCCATCCTAGAAATGAATATAGAAGCCTTGCGTGAGTCCGAGCAACAATCGCAAAATCTGATGGGCTTATGATTTCACTACAATTTCGAAAACCAACTTTCATACTCACCTTTTCAAAAAGAACCGATTGCAAAGAGTATATGAGACATGATTCAGACTCGAAATTCTATTACTCGGCCTATCAGTAGGTTAGACTCCATAATGAGCAAATTGGTCAATAAGCATGTGAAAATTCTTTCTTGTCAATCTTTGACCAATCCTTATATCCCAAACTCTATCGATTGGACCCAAGAATCATGTTGCTTTGGAAACCAAAATTCAATTTCAGCATACCCATTTGAACTTAACCAAAATCCAAGTTTTGAAAGTATCATTGATATTTTGACAAGTTATCCCTTTCCTGAAATTGAACTTGAGCATGAATGTGATCCTGAACCTCAACTTGATAATTCAATTTCATTGTTTGACTTAATAATGACTCTGGTGTCTTTATCCAATTTTCATCACTTCCCTGAGTCAGTATTGGTCATGTGCCAGTCCATCGTGAAATTAAATCACCAATCTTTATGATCAACATATTGAACTTGACCAATACCATACTTTTGAAAATCACATTGACAAATTGGCAAGTTCTCATTTTTATGAAATTGAGCTCAATCAAGAATGTGGTCCAGATTCTCAAATTTGTGATCCAGTTTAAAATTTTGAATCAATATTGACTCTTAGTTTGCTACCCGATTTGAACAAATCTTAGAGTCAGTTTTGATTTCCATACCTGTCATTCTTAAACATGAATCACCAATCTTAGAAAATCACATTTCATTTGAGAAAATAATGTGGACTAGAGTTTCAACTTCTTGATTTAGACTCACTTCCTGAACCAATCTCGACTAAAAAATGTTTATTTAATTTCAGTCAATTTCCTAAGTCGATATTAGTTCCTTTACTTTCTGAACTTAAATCAATCAATCCATCATTTCACACTCCATTCTGAGACAAAGGTGTTGATAAAAATGACTCTAAAATTATTTTTAAACTTTAAAAATTAGATGGGGTAAAATTCTTAATAAAAATCATTCATGCACACATTATAATAGTGGTTTATATTAGAGAGGTCACTGGTGGGTTCCTGTAAATACCACGCAATTTGAATTGGGCCACATTTCGCACACCAATCAGACCTCCACCGGAACCACCACCTTGAGTTGATTTTTTTCTTCCCTCTGCGTTTTCATGTATACATACATTCACGATGCATTGAGGACAATGCATGAGATAAGTGTGGGGGAGGGTCTACTAACATAGAGTTTTTAGATTTTCTTTCTTTTTCACTTCTTTTAGGATATTTTAGAAATCTCCTTTTGTATAGGATTTTTCCTTTCTTTAAAAACTTTTTGAAACAAGAGCCAAAGTTTTGATCTATTTTTAAGAAAATTAAGATGATCTTAGAAACTAAGGAAACTTAATTATGACATCTTAAACCTAGTTGAAATAATAGATCTTGTATAAAATTATAAGTTAAGTAAGAGTGATTGAAGAGATAATTTTATCTTGAATTTTTTGTCTTAGAGAATATGCACTTCACACTTACACATTTTTGGGATGAAAACAAAGACCTATAATACCATAAAGCAAAATTAAATAAAAATATATGGTATATATGAATAAAAAACACTTATTAAAGCTTGATAACTATACCTCAAGAAGTATGATTATTCACGCCTAACGGTGGTCAAAATAAACAAATAATCCCCCTAAGTTTTGTGGCCTTATTTACTCGAGTACTTATGCCTGAGGGATGTTTTCTCATCTGGTGCCGTAAGATCGTCTGATTTGGGAGTCATCGGCTAAAGGCTCACTACCCGGGTAAACTAGAAAGCCTAAGAAAACTAAGAGAAGAAAAAAAAGAAGAAAAAATATATATAAATAAATAGCTTGATAGTTGGAGTTGAAATCTCAGAAATCTTCACTATTACAAAGTGCATATATCTATGTATTATGAAGGATAAAATATTCAATCCAATTTTAAATTCTTACTTTAATTGACAACAATATCTTGCTTCTAGACTAAGTTTGAGGAAGAATAATTTTTGGTGAACTTATGACCTTAAATCGCTTAAATTTTGAAAAATTATTTCAAAAACATTTCTCCTTCAAAAAGCATTTTCAAAAACTAACTTTTATTTTCTTTCTACATGGATTTTGTGGGTGTAATCTGCTGATAACCCTCAGGAGCTAAAACTCCTTCTCTAGGAAAAACCTAGAGATTTACTGGCTTGTTTCACACGCTCAGTGCAATCGCGTCACCTGTGAAAGTGGTGTAATAATATTTATAGTATAGTTTTTCTTTTTCTTATTTTGCTCAGGGCGAAAAAAAAATAAGTGTGGGGGTGTGATTAGTTTGCTGTTTTGCATTTACATATCACATTCCCGCCCGATTTATGAATAAAATGACACTTCTCACCCGTGTTTTGGTTTACTATGCAGATAATTAAGAGTTTAGAGGTAAAGAAGTAATAAGAGATTAATTATACCTATTTTGGATAATTAATCTGGATTTCTTGGATACCAATCTAGAGAGCTTCTAGAAGGCTACCTTAAATTCTCGTATTTGAAGCTGTATCTAGAGAAATACAAGTCCAATCTATGCAAAATCAGATAGCTGTAGAAGGTCTTAGAAGCCAGATTAATTAGCAGGCCAAAACCAGGGACCTAAGTCCCTAGTATTGTGGCGGAAACGCGGCAGATTACCACGCTTCCGCGGCGTTTTAGTGGGCTCACGCGTCGATTTTCGACACGTGGCTTCATCTCGCCTTCCAGAGTCTTCCTATGCCTATAAATTTTGCATTTCCAGACCAAAGACGGTGGTTGGAGAGCTGTAGGTTAAGATTTTCTCTCATTTAGTGTAAATTAGTGTAGTGTTCTTCCTCTTCTTTTTATATTTTCTTTTTATTTTAGATCATGCATTAGGGCAGAGCTTGATTCAGGGGGGAGAGAGAGAGAGAGATTGATGTAATAGATAGTGACAATCTATGAAAGTTTCCTCCTTTCCTTCATGGTTTCTTCTCTAACCTCTAACATGACTAGTTAACTTCTTTTCATGACAATCTAACTACTAACCACTAATCATCTAACCTCTTACTTGATAATCCACATGAATCTAATAGCCTCTATAAGGCCTTGCTCTTGCAAGAGCCATTGATAGCTCATGATGATAGATTCTAACATCTAACTTGCTAACTTGCTAATAAGCTAACTCTCTTATATCATGCATTTCTCTAACGGTTTTGATGATCTAATGTTTGTATTAGCTTGCTCTTGATGCAAGTTTGAATGTGAAGAACCACTTTATGTGTCATGCTTTGATACATCTCTTGAAGAAGCCAAGAATTACTAATGGCCAAGGATCCATGTGAGGTGATTGGTCGCTAATGTTGCATATTTAGTATCATATTTTCATACTTATTATAGAATAAAATCTGCATTGTCCTAATTAATTATTTAATTTATTTGCAGGCCCATTCCTTAAGGAGATGAAGAGAAATGAGCCCAAAAGCCCACCAAATTCTGAATTAAATCAGAATTAATTCGCACTCAGTAAATTAGGGCAAAATCAAGAGGTTGAAAACCGGTTGAGAAGAATCCTCTCAGAATCGATCGGTTAAAGCCAAGAATCCAAGGCCATTTCGTCACAATACTGGACTCAAACGAAGAAACCAGCTGAAGATAAAAGCAGAAGGGAATACCAGGACGACCCACCAACAGGGTGTGGCCACCTGGCCACACCCGCGGCCAAAGCCGCGTTTTCGCGGCTTGGTTGGGGAGTTAGGGGAGCGTTTGCTCCCCCGATCTCCCCGGGATCCTCCTCGTGTGGGTTATGCCTATAAAAAGCCAGTAATTGCACTGAAAATGGGACGACCATGCAGAGATAGGATTTAGCCTAGTTTTCATTCTTTGTAGTTTAGGTTTTTCTTTTCTTTTTATGTAATTTGTATGTAAGCTTAGGATAAATGAAGATTCATGTAAGTAAGAGAGAGAGGCTGATGTTGAGAGACACCGATGTACCCTCCTCCTTTCTTCCATTGTTTCTGCAAGTAATAAAGGTAAATGCTTCTTTTTATGTTCGTATTTTCTTTTGTTTCCATCTTTCTCTTTCTACTTTACCTCCTTTATTTTTGATGAGCTTGCAAGTGAAGCCAGAAGCATAAGTATAACGATGCTTTGTGAGTGCCAACGATAGTTCATGAAGATGATCTCCTCCTCAAGATCCGTATCACTTCATTCTTGCTAGGACTTGATGATATAATGCGAACAGGGACTGAGCTCGATCTTATGACCTATACGTTGAACGCCTCCAAAGCAAGGTAGAACATGCAAGGATTCCAGGTAAGTCATCAACCAAACTAGGTGAGTAATTCCTCAATCTTCTTTCTTTTCTTTTATTTCTTAGTTTAGATCGCCAACACGATTTCTTTCACCACATCTTCTAAATCTTTCATCATTTCTTTCCCAACTCATTTGTACATAATCGCTTTCTTCGTTTTCTGATTTTCTCCACTTTCTAATTCCACCGTTTTCTTTCTAACTTTAACATAACTCTCTTTTCTTATTTTCTTTCTTAAAAACAAAGAAGAACTTTCGTTTTATCTTCACAAAGATTTCAACAAAAACCTTGAACGCTTCCATCGCAAACCCTCCTTGCGGATCACGACCCGCATAGCCACTTACTATAGCGGTAAGAATTGAGCACTTGCACATCTTTACTCTTAAATCTGAAATTCTTTATTTTGTGTGCAGGTTTACCTCAATCAAATTTTTGGCACCGTTGCCGGGGAGGGTAACATTTTTATTGAAATCTGATTTTTATTGAAAATTTTTTTGAACTAAAACGAATTTTCTTCTCTGTTGCAGGTTATAGGGCAAGCAAAGTATGAATAAAGGATTGCAGAAACATATAAGTGGTCTTGGGCCTCTGTTCCAGAAAGCAGAGACCAAGTACCCTCTGCTTTGCCGCGTTTTCGCGGCCAAAGTCGCGGATCCGCTGCAAAAAGGAGTTGACTACTAACGTTGTTTTTTGCAGGGCTGCTTGACTTGCAAAATTCTAGTTTTCTGCAATTTGTTTTTTCTTATATGCCATCACCAAAAGCCTGCTAATATACCAACAGTAAAATACTTGTTGAAAAAGATAAAAAAATTGATTAGACGTTTGCATTTTAGGCACGTGTCTTTTCAATTCATTTACTTTACTGTTGAAGAGTGCTGGAGCAAGGTACGTTCGCATTGCATCTAGAATAGGACTCATCTCTTGGTTGGTTTACATAGCTTTGAGTGAATCTTATTTACATATCTTGTACACTTGCACAAACTGATCTTAAGGGCACCACCCATTAACAAGATAAGGTGGGGATTTAATCACCCTTCCTTGGCCCAAAAATCAGATTCCAAGCACTCACTAACCCAAGCCTAACTAAAAATGAGTAGACGTTGGCCCTAGGGACATCTCGGACTCAATTAGGAGATTATCCTAAGGGGGAAAGGTGTTGGAATTTGACTCCTGCAAAATCAGTGTCTAGGAAAGGGATTAAAGGCCGAAAGCTCGAAGGTTGGTGGTTATTTAATTAAGGAACGTCTTTGACGGAAAACCTCCCACCAACCTTGCCCTGACCTGGCTGATTAGCTTGTGGTCAAAGTCTGCATTATACCTCCCGTGGACAGTCTAATCAGTTAGGAGTCGTCTAGGTCATAGGTCTACCCTAACTTAGGTTAGAATTTTTTCTTTTTTGTTTGTTTATTTGTTTGTTTTTTTCTTTTTGTTTGTATTCCATTGTGTGATATGGCTTATAATAATAATTTTTCCAACTTCAATAATAATCCATATTACACACCGACTTCATTTTCGGATATTATCAGCCCGGCATATCATAACTTTAACCAACCTAGTGTGCCGGATTGGTCTTATCCGAATCAATATAACCCATGTGCCCAAGCTTATAACTATAATTTCCATAATGATTTCAACTCTTCACAGAGTCAGTGGGGATTCACCTACCCCGAGTCAAATGATCAACCAACTTGTCCTCCTTCTCCACCTAGTCCACAATATTTTCAAGATTCATACTCAGTTCCACCAGTACAAAATAGAAAACCATCAATTTTGGAAATGAGTATGCGTGAGTCCACACAAAAATCACAAAATCTAATGGACTCACAATTTCACTACCAATTCCAAGATAACACTTCATCTTTTCAACACAACAATGAACATATCACCTATGAAGAGATGCTTGAAGCCATGACTCAGGCTCAAAACGCTCATAATAACGACATAGATATGATGGTCCAAGCTTTACATTCTCACCGTTGGGCCAGTTCGGATGTCGGTAACCATTCTGTTAGAGCCGAAGAGTCATGTAGTTTTGAAAATCAAGGTTCCATTTTAGAACAATCATTTGAACTTGCCCAAACTCCAAATTTTGAAAAGAATATTGACAGTTTGGCAAGTTATACTTTTCCTGAAATCGAACTTGAAAATGAATATGATCATGAATCTCAACTTAGTGATTCAATTTTACTTCCTGATTCAATAATGACTCCGGTGTCTTCACCTGACTTTAATCTTTTTCCTGAGTCAACATTGAATCCTGTACCAATTCATCATGAAATTGAATCACCTATTTTTGATGATCATATTGAACTTGACCAATTTTACACTTTTGAAAATCCTATTGACAAATTGGCAAGTTCTCATTTTTTTGATATTGAACTCAATGAGATATGTGACCTAGATTCTCAAATCTGTGATCCAGTTCAACTTTCTGAATCAATATTGACTCCTGTTTTGTTACCAAACTTGAGTAATATTTTAGAGTCAGTTTTGATTCCCCCACCTATCATTCCTGAACTTGAATCACCAATATTAAGTCACATTCTATTGTTGGAAAATCAATGTGAACTTGAGTTTCAACTTCTTGACTTGGACACACTTCTTGAACCAATCTCGACTCCTGAACCTTTACTTGACTTAAGTCACCTTCTTGAGTCGGTATTAGTTCCTATACTTCCTGAGTCCAAGTCAACCGTTCTATCATTTCATACTCCATTTTGGGACGAGGTGGTTGACAAATTTGACTCTGAGATCAGTTATGGAATTTGGAAATTAGACGGGGTCAAGTACTTAATAAAAATCCTTTATGGATTCATCATTTTAATGGGTTATATTAGAGATATTTCTGGTGGGTTTCTCCGAACCCAACGAAAAGTCGATTGGGCCGCATTTCGTGGACCAATCAGACCACCACCGGAACCACCACCTTAAGGTAACATTTTCCTTCCCTTTCGTCTTTTTCATGCATCTATGCATTAATTCATACATTGAGGACAATGCATGAGATAGGTGTGGGGGAGGGTCTAACATAACTTAGTTTTTTCATTGTATTTTAAAAAAAAATTTAACATTTTCTTTACTTTTAAAAACTTTTTGAAAATAGAAACAATATTTTGACATATTTTTTGTAAGAAATTAAGTTAATTTTAAGGAATAGGAAAATCCAAATTAGGATTTCTTATACTTGGTCAAAATAAGATTATTTGTTTGATGTTTAGGGTTAGGAAGATAATTTGTCAAAGTAATTTAGTCTTGATCTTTACCTTGATGCAATATGCACACTTCATACGCTTACACACTTAGGGTTCAAAAACAAAGATTCTTATGCCTTATAAAAAAAAGAAAAAGAAAGAAAAAGATAAACAAATCTAATTATTGATTAGCTAGGTGCTTTGGCCTAAGTAAGCCTTGGTATTTATGCGAAAGATGATTAGATAAGTTTGAGAAAAAAAATCCTCTGAATAAGCTGGGTATTTGTGCCTAATAAAGCATAAGTATTCACGCCTAAAAGTGATTCATATAATAAAATCCTTAGTTTTGTGGCCTTGTTTGCTCGAGTCCTCAAGACCTTGGGGTGTTTTCTCACCCGGTGCCCTAAGACCGTTTGGTTTGGGAGTCATCGATTAAAGGCTCGTTACATGGGCAGACTAGAAAGCCTAATAGAACTAAGGAATAATACCACAAAATATATATATATATATATATATATATATATATATATATATATATATATATATATAATTAAGGCATAAGATTTAGAGTTAATGAATCCTTCGTCAGAATTTTCACGATCACAAGGTGCATATGACTTAGGGTAAAGTAATAGACTAGATGAGAAGTACAATTTGACTCCTTACTTTGATTGATAACAAATTTTTAAATAGAGACTAAGTTTAGGAATGAAAAATTCAGTTTTCCTATAACTTATAGATTACTTAAATCTTACAATTATATTTCAAATATTTTTCTCTTTCAAAATGCTTTTCGAAAATACTAACTCTTTATTTCCCTTTCTTTATGGATTTTGTGGGTGTAATCCGCTGAAAACCCTCACGAGACAAAACTCGTCCTCTAGGGGAAACCTAGAGGTTTAACGGCTTGTTGCACATGCTCAGTGCAATCGCGTGACCTGCGAAAGTGGTCTAATAATCCTTAGTATAGTTTAGTTGTTTTGCTCGAGGACGAGCAAAAGATAGGTATGGGGGTGTGATTGGTCGCTAATGTTGCATATTTAGTATCATATTTTCATACTTATTATAGAATAAAATCTGCATTGTCCTAATTAATTGTTTAATTTATTTGCAGGCCCATTTCTTAAGGAGATGAAGAGAAATGAGCCCAAAAGCCCACCAAATTCTGAATTAAATCAGAATTAATTTGCACTCAGTAAATTAGGGCAAAATCAAGAGGTTGAAAACCGGTTGAGAAGAATCCTCTCAGAATCGATCGGTTAAAGCCAAGAATCCAAGGCCATTTCGTCACAATACTGGACTCAAACGAAGAAACTAGCTGAAGATAAAAGCAGAAGGGAATACCAGGGCGACCCACCAACAGGGTGTGGCCACCTGGCCACACCCTGGCCGCGGAAACGCGGCCAAAGCCGCGTTTCCGCGGCTTGGTTGGGGAGTTAGGGGGAGCGTTTGCTCCCCCGATCTCCCCGGGATCCTCCTCGTGTGGTTATGCCTATAAAAAGCCAGTAATTGCACTGAAAATGGGACGACCATGCAGAGATAGGATTTAGCCTAGTTTTCATTCTTTGTAATTTAGGTTTTTCTTTTCTTTTTATGTAATTTGTATGTAAGCTTAGGATAAATGAAGATTCTTGTAAGTAAGAGAGAGAGGCTGATGTTGAGAGTGACACTGATGTACCCTCCTCCTTTCTTCCATTGTTTCTGCAAGTATAAAGGTAAATGCTTCTTTTTATGTTCGTATTTTCTTTTGTTTCCATCTTTCTCTTTCTACTTTACCTCCTTTGTTTTTGATGAGCTTGCAAGTGAAGCCAGAAGCATAAGTATAACGATGCTTTGTGAGTGCCAACGATAGTTCATGAAGACGATCTCCTCCTCAAGATCCGTATCACTTCATTCTTTCTAGGACTTGATGATATAATGCGAACAGGGACTGAGCTCGATCTTATGACCTATACGTTGAACGCCTCCAAAGCAAGGTAGAACATGCAAGAATTCCAGGTAAGTCATCAACCAAACTAGGTGAGTAATTCCTCAATCTTCTTTCTTTTCTTTTATTTCTTAGTTTAGATCGCCAACACGATTTCTTTCACCACATCTTCCAAATCTTTCATCATTTCTTCCCAACTCATTTGTACATAATCGCTTTCTTCGTTTTCTGATTTTCTCCACTTTCTAATTCCACCGTTTTCTTTCTAACTTTAACATAACTCTCTTTTCTTATTTTCTTTCTTAAAAACAAAGAAGAACTTTCATTTTATCTTCACAAAGATTTCAACAAAAACCTTGAACGCTTCCATCGCAAACCCTCCTTGTGGATCATGACCCGCATAGCCACTTGCTATAGCGGTAAGAATTGAGCACTTGCACATCTTTACTCTTAAATCTGAAATTCTTTATTTTGTGTGCAGGTTTACCTCAATCATGAGGCAACCATCACTAAGAGGTTAACATGATTAGTGAATCACTTAGTAGTTAGTAGCCATGAATTTTCTTCTCTTTTTACTTTTTTCTTATTTTATCATTTTTCTATTGATGTTTTCATCACCTTCTTAGTTCACTATTATTTTCATCTTTTTCACCACAAGTTCTTCCCTTTTTTTATTTTCCATATCACTTCACTACACTTTCACTTTGTGTTTTACTTCACTTGTTTCTTGTTTTTACTTCACCTCTATTTTCTTATTTTGTTTTACCGATCCCACAACCACTTCTCTATTGTTTTCACTTCGCTGATTTCATCACCTTCTCACCTATCACTTCTTGTTTTCTTTTCTTTTCTTTTCTCTTTCTTTAACAAAGAAGAACTTGTTAACAACCAATGTGGATAAATTGTTAATGCTTTTATCGCCTCCCGTCTCTGTGAATTTGACCTGTATAGCCAATATGCTATAACGGAAGTATCGAGGAAGCCAAAGCACCATACTTAAAATGCTGATTTAAAAATAAACATTTTCGTGCACGGTAAATCCCCTATCAGTGCTGGCGCTGGGCTACGCTCGTCGTCGACTAGGCGTGGCTCATCATCGACGCGGGCGCGGCTAGACTGCATTCATCATCGACTGGGCGTGGCTCATCGTCGACTGGGCATGGCTTGTCATCGACGCAGAAGTGGTTAGGCGTCGGCCTGGTCGCGGCTGGCTGCTGGCGGGCACAAGCTCACCAGTGCACACAGAAGGAGGAGCTCAGCCTGGTGGTGACGTGTATGGCACGGGCACTGCAGGGTGCTGGGCTGCTGGGATGTCTGTCATCCCTCGGAACCCTATAGTGGAACTGTAAGTCGGCAGCGCAACCTGTATTCTAGTTCCACCAAAAATACAGACGCTATCTCCTCCATCAATTTTCTTGATCCCAGTGTAAGTTGTCCATTTATAATATTATTTAATTCAATCATGACAATCAATATCCATGTTACTTATAATGTTCGGACGATACGGTGACAGTAACGGTATAGTATAACAGTCAATAGTAATCGTATACACGGGGAATAATATTAGTAACAGTGAACTGTAACAATAACTGTGTATACAATAAACAATAGGATGTACAGGGTGTTAAGGTCAAACAATCCTTTCCCAGTAACTTTAAATAACATGAATTTATACAGTAATAGTCCTGCACCTCTAGTCAATGTACAATCTCATATAGAACTGATCAAGACCTCATCCTCCAGCACTAGATATACATAAACTGAGTTCAACATAATAATCATGAACATCACTTGCTAAGTCTATAACAGAGTATCAGGTACTATAAATCACAAATCCAATAAGCCAATAACCAGTTCTCGCATTGCTACCAATTTGTTCTAATCCTCTAACACCAATAACAAAGATCAAACAAATGACTGCTATCAACTCTGAAGTACAAGATCACTGATACCAACAAAATCAATCCCATAATAACTCTATCTTTAAAACTAAAGAAATCAAGAACCAGTCATGAAAAAGTGGTCTACTAATTATCCTCGATCAACTTAAATCAACAAATACTGAATCATAAACAACGAGTAGAACATCCTCAATCATTATGAAATCTGGAATATCCTTACATCTGATAAACAACATTGATAAGATCATCAATATTCTGCTAACTATTCAGATAATTATTAATCTGACTAAAATAACTATTAATCTGACTAAAATAATTATATTAAATACTGACCAAGATCCAATAATAAGAATGTAAATTTTGTATCAACTCAAATTCTAACTAAGTCCGTATATTGATCAAAGCAACAAGGAATTTAAATCTTTTTGTAATGCAACATCACATCTAATATGTTCTCAAATACCCAAATGAATTCTTGACTGAACTATCACTAAATAAAGGAATATCAAGTCTCATAATTATTCAGATAAAATATAGATCTTAAGCCACAATCACGAACCAATCCAACATAAGATCAGTCTAGTATACAGTCCAAGTTTCTTTACAACTAGTCCGAGTCCGAAACGGTAATCATCTGTACATGAAATGATATAAGTTTTGTATCTCCATATCCGAATACAAGGTCCATATACATCTGACGCTCACAAATGAACTAAACCAGCCAATTAATAAATCGAATCGAGTCACAGTCTAAGGTGTTCCAATACTAGGCCCAAGCCAACAACGACAAACTATAGACATATGAAATGATACTGATACAAGCTCATATCAACTACACAAATAAGGTTAACAATCATTAATATCTCATGAAGTGATACAGGTAATCACACTGATAAAATACATCAAAAATTCACATTAAATGATAAGAGAAAAATACAAATACCTATTTATAACGATAAATAAGGAAATAAGACATAAGCAAACACTCACATGAAATGATACGATTTTAGAACCGAGTCGCCGTCTGATCTTCGCTGCACGAACCGGTACGAACCTCAGAATAATCCCATGGGTCAGTTTTGAATCGCCTGTGTATCGGTTCCACAGCGAAGACGTATCCGGATCGGGTCCGGATTTCACGAGCGGGTCAGTAACACCGTCCCACGCAACCAAAAACACAGAGAGGGAGAGGAATTAACACACATACACACACACGTACATCACACTCACAAATTTACCCTTACACGCGCGCCACATATTGCATACACACACATGTACACCCACCCACCCACCCCCCCCCACACACACACACACACACACATATATAAGTATACACATAAAGACATATTATACAAACACACACACACATACCCATACACACATTCATGCATAAATACATGCATACTTAAACTCACGCACCCACACACAAACTCACACATCTACACAACACACATACAAGCCCATGCACACTAGTAAAGACAAATTATAAACATACACATTATATTTCACATTTAAACACATATATATGTTAACAACACTTATGAAATTAACATACAGAGAGAGAGAAGGAGAAATTCACAGCCATGGGGAGGCTTGCGGCGCTCTAACGGAGGCTCCGGCTGAGGGACGGAGGCCACGAAGAATGTCGATGGATAGAGGATCTCGCCGGGAAAGGCGCAACACTCGGTTGAGGCCTAATTGGGAGAGGGCGACTGTACATGAACAGAAGAAGAAAATAGGGGTGATGGGATTAGGTTAGTTGGAATTTATTTAGTTAAGAATATGATTTAGTTGTTAGGATTTTATTTGATCCATAAGGATTAGTTATTGGACAAGGGTTTGCTATTGGGTAATGGGTTTTGGGCTCAAAAGCTTGGGCCAAAAGGATAAAAGAAATAAGATGAAAAGAGAACTAAAAATAATAACAATAGCCTACAATAATAATAGTACAAATAATGGCAATAACTAATATCAGTAATAGTAATTAATAATAATAATCAACAATTTCATTAATAATAATAATTATTAAAACTAATAATAACATCCACAATAATAATAACAATACTGATAGAAGTAGTAGTAATAATTATAATATTAATATTAATAAGAGTCACTAACAACTATATGTTAATAACTATTTCAAATAATTATTAATAACAATGAAAACCTATAATAATTTATTATCATAACCAACAAAAATAATAATACAAATCGTATATGCACATGTTAAAATATTATTATGTATAGAATCATGTATAATATATTAGGGACAGTACATTCTACCCACTTTATAAAAATTTCGTCCTCGAAATTTCAATAAAGTAGAGAATAATAAAAAAAATCAAGTTAAAAGAGAAGATAAAGCTTCCCATCGCCTCTCTAGGACACCACGATTTTCACTGCACGCTCTGATCTCTGTTATCGACTTCAACCTGGAGTGAACAAACTTAAGAGTCAAAATTAGAGAAATAGAATCAGAAAGAAGAATAAGAATCAAAATGGAATTCAGATCACTCTAAAAGACAGGGTTGGAATCAGGGATATCAAAAGATCAAGAGATGGATATCAAAAGAGAGGATGGTCAATTTCAAATGGAGTCAATATCATTGCATGGATAGTATATGTATAATGTTGTGTAACTATAGCTCGTTTCAAGTTACTGGTAAGAATAGGCTCTTTTTATTTCGAACCTGGCTCTGATACTAAAGAAACCCTGTCACGCCCCACTTCCCAAAATATGCTGGAGCAGAGACGCGACGAGAGTCGGCGACACATATACGCAAGGAAAATACCTCACTATACACGCTAAACCTTAAGTAACCCAGAACAAGGTATATATCTATACTATAATAAATTAATGATCACTGCAATATCACATATAAGCATCCACGCATGATATCATATAAATAAAGAATTGGAATAAAAATTGAATCTTATATACAAGAATCAAGAAAAATACAGATATAGGAATAAAGAGGAGGCAAGAGTACCAATATCAAATAGGGGAGAAACTCCAGCTCTTCGCAACATGTCTAGTCTCAATGAAACCTGATCAAAGAATAAAATATCCAATATCTGGACGTGCAAATTCAGGGTCGTCAGGAAGTGACCTAATGAGTGCATAAGAAAAGGGAAGTGCTTGTGCATATAAACAGTGTGTACAAAATAACAATAAGTTTAAAGCTAGAAATAAAAGATAGTTGAATAACAATAACATGAATAAGTCTGCAGATAAAAGGTAACTAATACAACTATAAACAAACTGATGTCAAGATGGATAACCTAACATATGTCACTAGTCTAGTATACAATCCGGTCATGTGTACAATCATATATCTATCATAACTTATATGAGTTCAGTCAGGAAGTACAATCAATTATAGTACATAATAATAGTTTATCAATATTAATTATGTTAGCGAACACCAATTATCACTTGTAATAAACCATCCCATACTACGCCTACTACACGTGTCAATCAGGGTCCTAGGTTATTGAAACTTATTGGTTGAATCAATGTTCATGCTTTAGGTGGGTCTCGTACATACCCGGGATCACGACTCAGATGCCCTACCGTTAAACCAGGCCCTACCGCTAGATAGTCAACAATAGTAACAGTACTCAAAGTAACACTATGGAACAATAAACAGATGGAATGTCAGTCATCCCCCGGAACCCTGCAGTGAACCGTAAGTCGGCTACGCAACCTGTATCCTAGGTCACCCAAAATACAGACGTTGTCTCCTCTATCAATTTTCCCAATCTCAGTGTAAGTTATCCATTTACATTATTATTTAATTCACTCATGACAATCAATATTCATGTTACTTATGATGCTGGGACGATATGGTGACAGTAACGATATGGTATAACAGTCAACAATAATCATATACATGGTGAACAATATTAGTAACAGTGAACGGTAACAGTAACTGTGTATATGATAAACAATAGGACTGTACAGGGTGTTACGGTCAAACAATCTTCTCCCAGTAACTTTTAGTAACATGAATTTATACAGTAACAGTCCTGCACCTCTAGTCAGTGTACAATCTCATAGAGAACTGATTAAGATCTCATCCTCCAGCAATCGATATACAGATTCTGATCTATCAACTCAAAGTCTCAACATAATCATCATGAACATCACGTGCTAAGTCTGTAACAAAGTATCAGGTGCTGTAAATTACAAATCTAATAAGCCAATAACCAGTTCTCTCATCGCTACCAATTTGTTCTAATCCTCTAATCACCGATAACCAAGATCAAACAAATGACTGCTATTAACTTTGAAGTACAAGATCACTGATACCAATAAAATCAATCCCACAATAACTTTATCTATATAATTGAATAAATCAAGAGCCAATCATGAAAAAGTGGTCTACTGATTATCCTCGATCAACTTAAATCAACAAATACCAAATCATAAACAACGAGTAGAACATCCTCAATCATTATGAAATCTAGAATATCCTTACATCTGATAATCAACATCAATAATATCATCAATATTCTGGCCACTAATCAGTGAATCCGAAAACACTTACAACTATTAATCCAACTAAAACAATCATATCTAAATACTGACTAAGATCCAATAATAAGAATGTAAATTTCGTATCAACTCAGATTCTAACTAAGTCTGTATATTGATCCAAGCAACAAGGAATTAAATCTCTTAGTAAAGTAATGTCACATCTAATATGTCCTCAAATACCCGAATGAATTCTTGACTAAACTATCACCGAATAAAGGATATCAAGTCTAATAATTACTCAGATGAAATATAGATCTTAAGCCACAATCACGAACTAATCCAACATAAGATCAATCTAGTATACAGTCCAAGTTTTTACAACTAGTCCGAGTCCGAAACGGTAATCATCTGTACATGAAATGATATTCAAATATAAGGTCCATATACATCTGATGCTTAAAAATGAACTAAGCCAGCCAATCAATAAATCAAATCGAGTCACAGTCCAAGGTATTCTAATACTAGGCCTAAGCTAACAACGACGAACTACAGACACATGAAATGATACTGATACAAACTCATATCTACTACACAACTAAGTTGAATAATCATTAATGTCTCATGAAATGATATAGGTAATCACACTGGTAAAATAAGTCAAATAGTCACATGAAATGATAAGAGAAAAATATAAATACCTATTTACAATGGTAAATAAGGAGATAAGACATAAGCAAACACTCACATAAAATGACGTGATTTTAGAATCGAATCGCTGTCTAGTCTTTGTTGCATGAACCGGTACGAACCTTAGAATAATCTCATGGGTTAGTGTTTGAATCGCCTGTGCATCGGGTCCACAGCGAACACGTATCCGGATCTCACGAGCGGGTCAGTAACACTGTCCCATGCAACCAAACACACAGAGAGGGAGGGGAATTAACACACATACATCACACACAAATTTACCCATACACGCACGCCAAACGTTGCATACACACACGTGTACACCTGCATACATGCATACATACATACACACACACACAGACACACACACACACACACATATATGTATACATATATATATATATATACATACACACACACACACATATATGTATACACACACACATATATATGTGTGTGTGTGTGTGTGTGTGTGTATATACACACACACATATATATACACACACACACATGTATGTATGTATGTAAACACACACACATATGTATGTATGTGTGTATATGTATATAGACACGTACACACACACACATATATATAAGTATACACATAAATACATATTATATATATACACATACCCATGAACACATCCATGCATAAATACACGCATACATAAGCTCACACACCCACACACAAACTCACACATCAACACAAGACACATACAAGTCCATGCACACTTGTAAAGATAAATTAATAAACACACACATTATATTTCACACTTACACACATATATATGTTAACAACACATATGAAATTAACATATAGAGAGAGAAAAGGAGAAATTCATAGCCTTGGGGAGGCTTGTGGCGCTCCGACGAAGGCTCCGGTGGAGGCTGCAAAGGATGTCGATAGATAGAGGATCTCATCGGGAAGGGCACAACACTCGGTTGAGGCCTGATTGGGAGAGGGCGGTTGTACATCAACAGCAGAAGAAAATGGGGGTGATGTGTTTAGGTTAGTTGCAATTTAATTAGTTAAGAATAAGATTTAGTTGTTATGATTTTATTTGATTCATAAGGATTAGTTATTGGAAAAGGGTTTGCTATTGGGTAATGGGTTTCGGGCTTAAAAGATTGGGCTAAAAGGATAATAGAAATAAGATGAAAATAGAACTAAATAATAACAATAACAATAGCCTATAATAATAATAGTTAGTGCAAATAATGATAATAACTAATATCAGTAATAGTAATTAATAATAATAATAACATTAGTCATAATAACAATCAACAATTTCATTAATAATAATAATTATTATTAAAAATAACAATAACATCCATAATAATAATAACAATACTAATTGTAGTAGTAGTAGTAGTAGTAATAATTATAATATTAAAATTAGTAAGAGTCACTACAACTATATGTTTATAACTATATAAAATAATTATTAATAACAAAGGAAATCTATAACAATTTATTATCAAAACCAATAAAAATAATAATACAGATCGTATATACACATGTTAAAATATTATTATATATAGAATCATGTATAATATATTAGGGATATTACAATAATCAAACCGAGCGAAGTGAGGTTTCTCCCGTGATTCCTGCTTGAACTTTGTCTGTCTGTTTCTCCTCCAAAAAAGAGAGCTACGACAGAACTGAGCGGCCCTCTCCTCCCCCTCTCCCCGCCTCCCCCTCCTTACTCCTCTCTCCTCTCTTCCCTTTCCCTCTCCCTCTCCCTCTCTCATCTTCCCACTCCTTCTTCCCCTCTCCCCTCCTCTTTGTCGCTCGGTTCCACTGCAAGCGGTAATCTAGTTCTAAACTTCATGTACTCATAATACCAAAGAAAAAGAAAAAAACATAAAGAATTGAAATTTAACTATTTGATAAATCTACTCATTCCCTTTAAAATAACCAAAAAGCTAAATTTGTTATCTGAGATTGAGATGGAATCAAATATGCCAAAAGAACTTCTTGAAGAATCATGGTACCTGAAAACACAGCATAAATTACCAACCCGCATGTTGTGCAGTAAGAAGAAATTATTTACCTCTACGAGCTATCTTTGGCTTTCTGTGCTTTTTTCTCCACAGAAACAACACAAGCCCAACAATCATAATCCCCTCAGTTTCTCCCACAACTCCTCCAATGATGGCCCCCTTTGTTGCTCGACCTTCCTGCTCAAATAGTTACAAATTTTGTCACTCAAATTGATTCTGAGCTAACAAAATTACTTCCTTTTTCTTTTTTCCATAACTCATTCTACCTGATGATGACAAAAGAGCAGCAAGATCTACAACCAAATAATTCTCGCAGAAATCAACATTTGAATACCTCATAAAGCACCCGACGTCGACCGCCCTCCCGTTGGCAGACAGGGGCAGCCCTTCACATTACTGAGCGCCACCGCTAGGCAATCCGCGCACCCGCTCTTGCTCACAGTCTCCGTGCAATACGCTACCCCGTAGCCTCCCCCTCTTATCGCCATCGAGAAAAAGCCAACAACTTTGGGTGTTGCGAGACTCAAATCTGACATCAGCGACTGGGTATCGGCGCCGCCGAAACTGGCGACATTGTCGGTGTTGTTACTACAGACGACAACGTTGCCAGGGAGAGTGGTCTGATCAAAGAAGGTGGCAGCCTCGTAGCGGAGGAAGCGTGGCTCGAGCACCATTTAAGCGACCGCATGTACGGATCTTGGCGGTGGCGACCGAGAAGCAGGAGAGGCAGTCGACGGAGATCAGATAACTGCGGCAATAGAAAAGGGCGTAGATAGGGCTGGCTGCTGAGGGCGGCTGGCGGGGGCGAAGGAGGAGTTGAGGAGATGCGAACGGAGGTCAGAGGAGGTGGAGTTTAGGGTGGAGGAGAAAAAGGTGGCGGTGACATTGTACTAACACCGCGAAAAAGTGAAATTCAATGTTAAGTACATACCTCATACTGTCACTTGTTTCATTACATACATCATGGGTCTGTTTAGTTGTCGTAATTGGCCGTAATTTGTAAGTCGTAAAAAATCTTTTACAGTTGTGAATGAGTTACATGCATGTTAGTTTTACAATATTTGGTTGGTAATATAGAGTTATAGGTGGAAAGTGTATTATGTTTTATGGTATTTGGTTGTCGTAATGTGTAACTCCCACAAAATTAACTATTTGGTGATTTAAAAAGTTTTAATATTGCAAATAAATACAAAAAATGATAAATATTTAAAAAAATTAATATTAACATAAAAATAATACAAATTTGCATGACCACAAAATTAACTATAAGTGGGCTGTAAATGAGTGGTAATTGGGTTGCAAGTGAGTGGTAGTTGAGTTGCATAGTCTATTACAAATTACGGCCCAAACAAACGCCGTAGTTGTAATTGGGTCGTAAGTCATTTACGAATTACGGTCTTTTACGGCTTTTACGTCCAAATAAGCAGCCCCATACTCAAAGCAAACTTCCAATCTGAAAAGTGAGATTCTCATAACTACTGTTGAGCATAGTGCGTACAAATAGTCTCACATTGATTAGATTGGGGATAATTTTGGATATATTAATGGTTGGGTTACTTCTCCTAACAGGTTAATTTTTAGGGATGGTGTCTCAAGTCTTATAAGTGGTATCAGAATCATGCCCCAGATTTTGGACCGGATGTGTGAAAGATCTCAGGAATGGACCGGGCTCAAGCCACCGCCCTTATGGGACAGGGGACAGGTTGTTAGTGGGTGGGCTAGGGATCGGTCACTGATATTGCATATTTGTTGTCATATTTTTCATGTTTATATTATAATAAACTCTACTTTTATTCTTATTTTTGTGTAAATAATGTGCAGGCCTTTGCCAAGGGAGAAGGAAGAGCAAACAAGTCCAAAGCCCATCTAAATTCTGATTTAATTCAGAATTAATTCAAATCAAGGATTAAGGCAAATCAGGGCAAATCAAAGAGATAAAACTAGTTGAAATTCAGTTTAAATCGGATTTTTACAAATCAAGTTGGTTAAAACTGAAGATCAAAGGAGGTTTCGTCAAATCCAGAACTCAAACAGAAAATCTCATTAGACAAAAGGATAAGGACCAAATCAGAGACCCACTCCCCAGATGTGGCCAACATCCAGGCTGCAGATCCACGGCCCTGTTAAGAGATAAGGGGGTGCGTTTGCTCCCTCTATCTGCTCATGCCTCTCCTCTGGTTTTTCCCTATATATACTAAGAAAATTTGTGAAGAAGCAGGACGAAAACTAGGATTAATTTCTTGTTTTATTTTTAAGGTTTAGAATCATTGTTAGATAGTTAATGAGAAGTTGTATCTCAGTTTTTATTTTGTAGTTCAATCCAACAACAACTGAGAGAAAAGAAAATAGTGTGTAATTTACCGTTGAAGTGACAATCAAAGGAGATTTACCTTGCTTATTCTACTCAATCTTACGGTATGTCTGTGTTTGTAATTCATCCTATTATTTATTCTTTCTTCGTAATGAGTAGCTAATTCTCTTCCTTCTAGGCTCAATGATCTCTCCTCTCTAGTTTTGATCTTGATCGATTTCATGAAAAAGACCCAATTGAATCATTTGAATGTCTAACTTTAAGTCTTGCTTCTTGCGAGTGTTCTTAAAGGTACATGAGAATGGGATTGACTTTTGAACTTACTCTTGAAGTTAATCTTAAAAAAGAACTTTTTTTTATTCCATGCTTTCTTAATTGCTTTGATGGTTTAACATTCAACTCAAAAAATGATTTCAAAATTGAAGTTCAATTTAAAAAAACTATCATATGTGCTTTACTTGATCTCTCTTAAATACAAGATTTAACTTTTGCTTATGAACTCATTGAGGCACTTAAACGTTCAAAAGAAAAATCTAAAGTTGTGTAAAGATTAGTGAGCCCAGATCTCTTTTTATTAAATACACAATAAACATCATTCCCAAAGTCTTCTATGAAATCATTTTTTTCCAAAATCTATTCTAAATCTTCAATTTTTCTTTAAATCATTTCTTTACTCTTCATCTTCTTTTCATCTAAAAAATACCAACACTAAAACTTGTTTTTCCCAAAATATCGAAACACTTGCATCGCATCTCTCCTCGTGGATACGACCCGTTAGCCCTAAGCTACACAGTACTATAATTTTTACAATCAAATTTTTGGCATCATTGCTGGGAAAACTAGTGAACCATTTTGGAGGTACTTTGAATATTTCAAAGACCTCTTGCCTAATGTCCTCATCATGACATAGAGAAGTGGCGACAATGCCAAATTCTCTATGACAGTTTAGACTACCAAAACAAAACCCTCTTAGAAACCATGTGCCCAGGGGTTCATGCAAAAAAAATAAAAACCAAAGGTGGGATTTATTTGAGGACCTAGCTGAAAAAAATCATCCAGTTGGAACCTACTCCCAAAAAGTCTAGGAATACAAATCCTATCTCTTCAAAAGGAGGTCTCCATTCAATAGAATCATCCATAACTGTTGAAGATAAAATTTCTCGCCTAATGAGAAGATTGGAAGTTCTAAAAACCAAGAAGCCAGCTGATCGTACACATATTTTGCATTCTTTTCATTACACTCCTAAATTTATCGTGTAATAAATCTGCTAATTTTTTTGTCTTAAATGTCTATTTTGTAGAAGATAATAATGAAGAGAAAGAGGATTAAACCAAATAAATACCAGCTAAAATCAGATTTAACTGGATCTATTTGGTTAGCTGAGGATGATCCCTGATCTAGTTAGAACAAATCAAGGATTAGGGCAAATATTCAGCTGAAGATCAGAGCAAATCAGAAAGATAATACCAAATGGAAATTAGTAAATTCAGATTTCTATAAATCCATTTTGGTTAGCTAAAGATCAATCGAGAATAATATCAAATACAGAGAGATAAATGGATAGAGAGAAGATCAACGGATGAGATGAAGCAAGTTTGACTCAGATTCTGACTGGATACATTTCAGTATTTGAATCATAACTTTCGTTACTGAATCTCAAATCTGATGATTCAAGATGATCCAGAAAGAGGACTTACAGAGCTACAACTCTTATGTTGATCACTATTTCTAATTCTATCATTTGGTAAGTGATATTCAGCAATCAACACGCCAACAAACTGCAGATCAGAACTAAATATCCACATCAAATCAAGTTTGGAGATAAGGGAGGATTCAAATTCAGAAATAGCCAGCTTTCCCTATCTTCATACTCCTCTAACCTTTACATTTCTTCTATAAATGCCTACAATCTCAAAGGCAAAGGGAATGACCATGCAGAGATAGGATTTAGTCCATTTTTTCATTTTTTTTAGTGTAGGTTTTTGTTTTTCTTTTCATGTAATTTTCAGTTTTAGTTTATGTAAATCAGAGGAGATCAGATTTTCATAGGAGAATGAGAACGAAACTTGTGCTGAGAGTGACACCGGTGTAAGATTTTCTTCTTTTCTCTTATTGTTATAAAATCGAATCTGTAGTTCCCTTTTATATGTACTTTGTTTTTGTGTTCTTCTTCTTCTTCTCTACTTTTCTTCTTTTGGTACAATTGCTATCCAAGTGAGTCTAAAAGCATCGAAAGAGCCTTGCCTTTGCGAGTGCCACCGATAGCCCATGACGATGGATTTTGAGTTTCATTCTGTATCACTTCATACTTGCAACGTCTTGATGATATAATGTGGAGGAAACGGGAATCAACTCTTATGAGCTATACGTTGATCGCCTCATTTCAATGTAACATTATTGCAAACGATTCAAGATAGGTATTTGGCCAAAAGAAGTAAGTAATTTTTAGTTTCTTTTCTTTTAATTATTTAGTTTAGAATACCACAATCCACCAAATCTTTTATCATTTCTTTTTCAATCTCATTTGTATAAATCACTTCTTATTTCTCCATCTTCTAATCTATCATCTTCTCCCTAACTCACTTTAACCTAATTTTCTCTTTTTCTTTACAAGAACTAAAAGAAGAATATTAACCATTCTTTGTAACAGAAAAGAGAACTTACTAAACAAGCTTCCATCGCTAGTCCCTCCTTGTGTATCACGACCCGCATAGCCACTTGCTATTGCGGTAAAATTGAGTAACTTGCACTTTTCATTCTTAGTTCTGAAATTCGGTATTTTGTGTGCAGGTTTTACCTCAATCAACTATCTAATCTTTAACACAAGATTTAAACAATTAAACTAAACAAACCGATATTTTTTTGTAGAACTCCGTCTCCAAGTTAACTCGATCCAAACGTGATCCACCGAGCTTGAATCCAACTGAGTGCTAGATGTGAACTTGACACTCGAGCTCTTGAATCACCATGTGAAAGCTCCAAAACAACTTAGTTGAAGCAAATCACCTACTAATATCTTGATCAAATATCTGAAACTAAATATCACAAGATTATTAGTAAACTATAACTACATGAGTTAATCATCATCAAAACTAGAGTGAAGGGCCTCTGGGCCAACAATCTCTCCCTTTTTGATGATGACAAAACTCATGGAGTTATATATGCATGGATTAAAGTTAAGCTTCATAGAAGCTCCCCCTTAGCTTATACATAGCAATAAACAATAAAGATATGCAATGAATGTTCAACATAGATATGCATAAACATGCATAAAATAAGGAAATGAAACAAACATGATCTTTTATACCAATGAAATAAACATACTTTGATATCAATTTTAAAATAAACATGTTCTTAAAAATAATGTTGCTCTTAATACCAATAAAGACTGTTGATACCAACAAAACAACAAAAGATGCTCTTGAGAACAATACCAACAAAAGATGCTTTTGATACCAATGGTAAAAGATAACAAATTTGAACAAACATGCATATATTAAACTCCAAAATATCTCCCCCTTTTTGTCAATTCATCAACAAAGGGGTGCAAACAATAAAGGGCATAAATAATATATTTTTTTTGCATAAATCAAACAATAAAGGTATATATGCTATATACATTCATGAAGAGGAGAGACGTGAAGTTAACTCCCCCTGCATACATGCATTTATATGAAAAGAGATGACTAAATCCTAACCACATAAAGCATAATATGCAATGTATAAAAGGATATGTGAAGCTCCTACTACACACGTGTACTACATATCAAAGAAAGGTCAATCACTTCAATATGACACACACTCAACATGAATCTATATATAGAGAAGATGTTAAGCTTCCCTTGCATATAAGTAATACAAATCAAAACATTATGATAGCAATTGAAAGATATATCAATTTAGCATGAAAGTATACATCGAAACTTCATGATTCCATTTATGATACCAATTGAACATAAATAAAATATTTTGAAGAAACCAACAAAAATTTTGATATCAATTGAAAGATATAAACATATAGGTAATCTTGATACCAATTGTAAAAATTAGTACCAAATGAAAATATTTTACACTTTCGATACCAATTGAAAAACATAAACCAATCTTTTTGGTTAAACACTAAAATATTTTACAATAGAGATACCAAATAGAGAATACTATCAGCTTAAGATTCTTGATACCAATATTGAAAATGAAACATATACCAATTGAAAATAATTTTCATTAGGAGCATAGGAAACCAAATGAAAACTAAGATATCATTTTTCAACATAAAGAGTAGGAGTAACATACCAAAGGTAAACAAAACCGATTGAAAGGTAAAAACATGAATTTCCTCCCCCTTTATGAAATACAAATGAAAACAGTGCATAAGCTTGTATAAGATACCAATTTAAAAATAATTGTCATGAAGGACTAAATCAAGCTTAGCATAACAAAATTTATGCTTAAAGATATAAAGATATAGTAAGCACAATCAAAACACATATATATGTATGAAAATATAAATACCAATCAAAATTGATACTATTTGAAGTTGAAGCATACATATATAGAAATAAATATGAGTATACAAAATAAATATCAATTGTGATACCAATTGAAAACACAATGAGAATTAAGTGTATAACTCATACACCCTACCACCCATTTCATGCACATGTTTAAATAGATTTTTAATAATAATACAAGGCATAGTCGCCCAACCAACCGCCTTTTGACGGGTAGGGTTTACAAAAATAAGTTTGAAAATAGTTTTAGCACAATTGAAAACTCTACCAAAATGAAGAATACACAACTAGTTATATGATAAAATTGCAAACTAGTACGAAATCCTTCAAGTAAGGAATAAAAACAAGAGAATATCCATGAAACATGAAAATCACATGATCATCAAACACTCAAAGGTCTAAAAGCACATATAGTCTCATGAAAACAAATCATGAGTAAACAAGAAGTAAAGTGAGTGTATAAGAGTTATGTGAAAAACATAATCATGAAAATAGGCAATAAGCTCAATGTGAATTTCCTTTATAAACGAAAAACACGAAAATCATTAAAATTTAATTTTCAATAATACAACTTCAAGGCATATGTATGTTTTGTACAAACTAGAGTATACATACATATCCAAATATGAACGAGTCCACCAAAAATATATGCATGAAGGCAAGTGGCTCAAGGATGTATATGTATAACTATTAGTTTAGACAAAATAGACATATATATGAAGCTTAAACACAAACATGAAAACATGCAGAAAAATAGAGAATACAAGTCAAAATGCATGAATCATCAAAACTAGGCTATTCTAGTACATCTAATGGGTACAAATGAGCATTCAAGTACAAACATTTAATAATCTATTTGTGGCTCACTAGTTGTACAAGTATATACTCAAGTTTTAATGAAAACTAACATCTAAACATGTAATCAAATCATGAAGCATAGAAAGAAAATATAAATATGATTATTGTAGGAATGCACATGTTTAAAGTTATGATATACATGATAGCTAAACTAAAGTGAGAACACAAAAGTAATAATCCATATGAATATGGGGTAACTCAAATACTATACATGTATGTCAAAATCTAATTATCATGACATTTATCATAATAATCATGAAACATCAAAGCATGCTAAAATCAATAATGGAAGCAATAAACATGAATGGGAGTTAGAGATCGTTACCAAAACCATGAGGGTACATCTCTATGTCTCCAAACCAAGGTGGTCCTCCCACCAAACTCCCTTGAAAGTGATGCATCCAAAATAGTCACCATTAAGTTCGGAACGCATCCACCTCAAGGCACATCACTCTCACGTCATGTGAGAGCTCACACTTACATCAAATAAAATAGGGGTATCTTTGGTACCCATACTCTTTTGGGTCCATGGGGGGTAGCTCCTTCCTAATCCAAACAAATTTATTTGCTAAATTTATAACATGTACTCTATCATAACAAAACTTAGCAAGGTGGCCCTTACGTCCACAATGTGTACAAGTGTACACATGAGCATACATAGTGTTGTGAGCGTGAACGTGGGAAGCATGTGTATGCCGTGATTTGTTTGCATGCATAGGAGGAACATGTTTCTTTCGAAACATGGATTCCAACCGTGTGTGGTCCATGGCACATTGGCTCAAAGTGGAGCCCAAACAATCAATACTCTTGTTTAACAAACAAATATCATTTTCAATCATAGAAGAAGAGGTGCATGCCATAGGTATGCTAGATGATGAAGCTACACTAACATGGCAAACATGTGAACCAATATCATTTTGCAAAGTAGTATTTTTCTTTAAAAACAAATCTAGCTCTTTTGAAATAGAAGAAATTTTCTTTTTCAAAGATTAATTTTCTTTTATAACAAAATCAAGTTTTGAAGTTAAATCCTCATTTTTCTTCAAACGACATTGCAATTTTTATTTTTCAAAATATTGTTTTCATTTAGGGCAAGATCAAGTTAGATTTCAATGAGTCCTTTCATTAGAAATCTCTTTCTTTTATTGTAAAGCCAAATCAAGTTTTGAACACAAATCCTTATTTTCTTTGTTAAGTCCAAAACTTTTCTTCTTCAAAGCTTTATATTTTTCAAGCAATTTTTCACATACAATAGAAAATTCTTCATTTAATGCATCAGCATCAATAATATCATCTCTGAAGAACTAGCACAATCATCTAGTTGAGATTCCGAATATACCTCAAGGGAGTCATTCCCTTGGACCATGTAGCATCGTTGTTTGGATTCATCCTTACTAGATTCTTTCTCCACATGATTCATCGGTCGAAGCTTGGAGGAGGTCAAAGTGTTCCACACTGCAAAAGCGGAATCATAAAGAGAAACCATACACAAATATTCTTGTTAAGCGTGCTTCTAAGTGCCGTTAGGGCACGTGCATTGGCCCCTATATGCTTGCTATTACCAAGATAAGATTTCTTGGTAGTGGCAAGGAAACATGCAAACCTATGATCTTGAGATACACACTCATCCTAATCTTCCATATGTCGATGTTAGAAACATCAAACATTGGAGGGGTCAAGAAATCCATGAGTGTGTGTAAACAATATAAGTGTGCAAATGCAAATACTAGATTAGCAAACCATGAACTCACTCCTAGGTGGTTTAAACCTAATATCAGGAGCGTAGGCTCTGATACCAATTGAAAGTACACCTTGAGGGGTGAATAAGTGTACGGCTAATGTAATGACAAATAATGCCGAATTAAAAACTTAATGCAACACACTTAGTGTAACCAAAGAGTGTAGCCGAATTCCCGGTGAAGGGCTCTGGACTAACTCCTCTTGATTCCGCTGAATAAGAGTTGAGGTGCTATATGAAGCTCTCTTGGTTAAACACAAGTGAGGCACACAAACAAACACAACCAAGCATATAAGTCTGAATGAGCAATATGAATGATGCAAGGCACAATATAAATGAGAGAGAGTTAGAGAAAGTGGATCAAATGCAAACACCGAGATATGTTTCAAGGTTCAAGCACATAGCACTACGTCCCCGCCTTCACACAGAAGGATTTCCACTAACTCGTTCACACAGGACTTCCCACATAGGGAACCTCCACTGAGGATTTGGGTAAATACAATCAGGAGTATACAACTCCTCTCTCCAACAAATACAACCTCTCACTAGAGGCAAGGCACTAAGCCAAATAACTGTCAACCTCACACTTGAGGGATAAGCCACTAAGCTAACACCAACAACAATCACCTCCCACTTGAGGGATCCAATTCAACCTCCACCTCTCACTAGAGGGATACAAACACCACTTCCACAATTAGCTCTCACTAGAGGGAT